>ML812001.1:6091-16954 GCA_009831015.1 Picea engelmannii
TTGAATACCCAATAATGATGTAGCTTCTTTTAAATTTCTTGACTTCAATAGAGAAAGTAAAAGTTGAGCCTGTGTTGTTACTGATTCATCTTTGAAATAAGTATTATATATATTCTTAGTTCGATATCTTATATAATGCTTAGATTTTTTCTTTCTGAATTTGTCAGTATCAACATTTTCTAATATTTCATCATCAATGTTGATAGATTCTCCTGCATATTTCAATTTAAAGTTTATATTAAAAAACATAACCTGAACACAAATTTACTAAATTATATATACTTGAATGTTTATCTTATATTAATCTAAATTTATGTACACATACCTATAGGTGATTCGTCTTCTGATTCAATTTCGGTTTCAACGTTTTCTTTGACATTATGAGACAAAGCCATTTCTGTTTTTTGAAAAACATCAAATTTTAATTACAATCAATTATATTATTTACAATATTTTTAATTTGAATTCTATACTTTGAATTTTGTACTTTCTGAATATAGTCCCAAAGTGTGTTGTGTGCTTAATCATGATATGTGCATGCATACTTGGTTGAACTTCTTCTTGTCGAAAATCTCTATTGACATTATCATCGTTTATTTCTTCAATATTCACACATTCTTGTTTCTTTCTGCGATAAAGCTCTTTCCTTTGCTCGATTTGGCGAGTATCATCTCGAATGCGATCATATTTTCTCTTGCACAAACTTTTGTTTCCCATGATTTTTATAGTTATCTGTAAAATATATGTTCAACCAAGACTTCACCTTGAAAAAATGATCAACATTTATCTTTCAACCCATAAATTGTTATTCCAATAAAAACTTGAACAAACATCATTTACCTTATTCAACAAAAACCAAAAAGATGATTCAAAACTTTGTTGAAGTATTTTAAAAAACCACCATGTATCGATATCGATCCTCCGATTAAGCCTATGGAACAGAGGGAATAAAGAAAAAAAGAAAAGAATATAGCGACAATCAATAATAGAAGTTCTTTCAAATCCTTATTCTCGAGCTCATATTTTTTTGTTCATTTGATGGATTGTGTTAAATTTGTTCGGTTGCAATCCTATTTATACCATTTGGCATGAAAAAAGCTTAAACAACGTGTCATTTCATATTTTCAAACTCATACGACGCGTCGTTTCATATTTTTCGATGGTCGAAATTCGTCCGACAGTCTTTCGGCCGAAATATCGGGAAACCGTTTAATTTAACGGATTCCGTTAGATTTTAGTCTTTCGGCCGAAAAATTAATTTTTCGGCCGAAATATATTTTCAGTCGAAAACATGAAATTGCAACTGAAAACCAAAACCAGAGAAATGCTCCAAGCATAACTAAACTTCAGAGGTTGCGGACTCCTACAAACATTGAGAATTTGGTTTCGAAATTGACACCAGCATTTCCAAAATTGAATCTACTTTCAATTCATATAATTTGTTTTCATTTTCTTTATTTTTATCTAATTTTATTTAATTTAAAAAAAAAACTCACTACATAATATTTTCAGTAGACATTATGATTCGGTGAATTGAAATATCGGTATCTCAAAAAATATACAGTGAAAAAATTTGAAAAAAATATATTTATAATCCTTAAACTGTTCTTTTCAAAAGGGTATATTTAAATTTTAGTTTTAAGTAAAAATTAAGATAGATACAAGGTGTATAAAAACATGTATTTAAACTCTGCAATGTTTTCATCTTAGTCAACTTAAAAAAATTCTAGAAATTATAATATTCATCCGTTAAATTCAAAATAATAGTCATAGTAAAATAGAGTCTCTGTAAGCCCCCGGGGTGCAGCTCAATTGGCAAGTGCCGTGATATAGCGTGTTATGTACGATGAGGTTTCAAGTTCAAATCCCCCCGACTTACCTGTGCCTGCGGAAGGGGCATACGTATGACACCTGGAGGTTATAGTGGTAGCAGTCGGAATCGACCCCGTGTCATGCGAGTACGAGACCGACCCAGTTGTCGATTTCGCCAGCATAAAAAAAAAAAATAGAGTCTCTGTAGATTGTTACGGTATATTTTGTTTCTTCAAAACATAAGTTTAATAATATATACATTGTTGTAGAAATAAGTAACTCATTATCATTCATTTCGTGTTTAAGAAACATACTGTTAAACAATTGTCAAATTGACATATCAAATCGTGATAAAAAAAAATTGGAAAATAGTCATTGGAAAGCTTACACAATTCTTCACAAGTTTTGTTTTTACTGTAAGGTGAAATTATAAATAAAAAAAATACTTTTATATGTCGGAAGTTGAATAACTTGTGAAAATACAGTTTTTTTTCTCATAAAACAAGCAAAAGTGTAACCCACCTTCATGATTTCACCCATTTACTTTCCCAAAATCCCATTTAATTTATTGTTCAATAATTTAATTCATAAAAGTCCTCCCCATACATGTGTCACCCGTCCCCTTCATTACATCATAAATTAATTTCATTAATTAATTAATTACTCCTATTTCCCTTACCCACCTAAAATCATTCCTAGAATCGCTCATAGGTGTTTCCATATTCCCTTTTTTATTAATAAATTTTTAATTACCATATGTGATAAAAGAATTATTTCCCCCTTTTCCCCCTTTTTAAATTTTATCCCCCAAAAGGTTTTTATAAATTAATTGAATTACTTACCCCCTTCTCATCACATGATTAATGATGATTATCATTATTATTTATTTATTTCTGTTTTTATTTTTATATAAATAGATATTTTTATTTTTATTACAAGTATCACTTAGACATAGACCTTATTTTCCTAGGTTGGGCAACATTTTATTAGGGAAATTGTTTTAAATTCTTCTTATCACGTTATTCATACTAAGGCCATCTAGGTTTATCCATTTATTGATTAACAACGTGATGTTCCCTTCAGGATGCACTAGGTTCTCCAAGGGTGCCACTCGTCTCATTCGGTTTCCCTTGCGTGATGTGCCCTTCAGGATGCACTACATGCTCCAAGGGTGCCACTCACCTCTTCCCATTTTTCTTGTGTGACATGCCCTTTAGGACGCACTACATGCTCCAAGGGTGCAACTTTGCCTCTTGATTGACTTGGTAGACATAAAAAAACCCTTCAATATCCCTCCAGGTGATCTTGTGGGAGAATAAGGGCCTCTAAGGAATAATGCTCCTACCTTATTGTGTGCCCCTTAGAATCATCATGAGAGACTATTGCAGTCAGACCTCACGACATCTTGGATCTTCTCGAACTAGGTAATCTTTAACCTACAGTGAGAGTGCGAGTAGGTTGTGGCACGAATGTTGTCCACACCTCTCCCTTAACATCTCTGGTAGTCATGCATGAACCCTCTACTCCACATGTGATTCTGGTCGGCAAGCTATTATCAGGCGACATCATCAAAGATTCACATCAAAATAATATCCATAATCATATCATCTAATTAGATGCATGAATTTCATATATACAACAATCAAACCCCAATAGTCCACTCCGTGACTTGATCCGGAGTCCAAAGGGTTTTCATTGATGCCTCTACATCCTCGAGGTCCAAAATCCTACACACTCAGGAAAACCGAGTCAATAGCACCTGTCTATGTCAATACAAAAAAATAACATGTCATCAATTCATAACGCCTCATAATCATAATCAAATGCCCAAAAGTATAATAATCTCAGTGCGCTCAAGAGTGGGATGGTACAATTTTTCTCATGAGAAATATGAGAGAATGGTTTGATTATCTAAAATAATTTGAATAGAGTACTGTAATTAATAATAAAAGATAAATTGATAGCTCAACCTCAAATATCTCATAGTTCACACCGAAAGTTACAAGATACAATTAAGATCAAACCCGAATAAATTCTTTTTGGAGTTTATTCACGAGAAATGTTCTTAATTACCAAAACATTTGACAACCATGTATGGGGCTGCAAATACTCATTATAATACGAGAAAAATTCTATAGAAGAATACAAGAAAAACACTCAACAACTTATCCTTGTGCCCAACTATGGGATTCAATCATAAAACTATGGGAAGTGGTGTAGAAGAATAGAAAGAGTGGAGAAGATGGAGATTTGCTTCTTTCTATCAAAATCTTGGTTGTGTATCCATGGTTGTACCTTATTCTTCCTCTGATCTTCTACCCTACCCCTGTGACAATATTGATTATTGGACCCTTTGATGAAGTCTTTCTTCTCTTTTTCACATGAGATTTTCTAATTACTTGAGTTGTTAGGGTTTTTCCCTTCTAGAAATTCTCATACAAGTTTCTTCCTGAAAAATTCTCTTTAATTAATGTATCATTAATGAAATCACATAATTAACACAAGAATATTCCAAATGTGTATCTTCCCTTTTTTATAAGAGTTTTTAAACTAAACGTTTATTTAAAAAAATTAATTAACTTCTTTATAAAAGATGAGAGTTGTAATTTAACATTTTGGATAGGATATACAAAATTTCATCCATTTAAACTAATTTATAGGTGATCTCAATTGTCACACTCCCATATCTGAAGATACAACCTTGTGAAGTTGAGGTGTTGAACAAATTTATCACCTAGGCATAAAAATGTTACTAACTCATATTTTAATTTTTCAGAAACTTTTGGCAACTTTCATCTCTCAAGACCCATCCCATCATATTCTACATCAAAATATATTTCCAATGGTATGACGCTTGTGTTAGTTATCTAGAGAGGTAGTGGAGGCCATTCAATGTAAGATGGACTAGGTCGAGTATATTATTAAATAAGTCCCACTATGGTAGTTAGATATAATAAATATAATAGGACTTCTTAAAAGATTATGTTTTTAGAATATTCATCCTCTAGAATGTTCTTAGGTGATGGTAGCACTATATAAAGGGGTTCAAAGAATGTAATGTGATATAAAGATAAGTTTTTTATTTGGAGTGGTAGATCAATAGGAGGAAGCTTTGTCGAAGAGGCAAGTGAATAGGAGATGATCCATTCCACAATAGGGTCCATTGTTTGGTGTTGACCTACCTCAAGAGTTTTATATAGAAAAAGGGTGGTTTTCATATATTCTTCTTGGAACTATTATGGTATTTTGTACAAATTCTTTGGTACCTAAAACTTTTTATCAGAGCACTTTCCTTGGTACAAATTGTGGAATTTCTTTAGAGAAGAAAAAAAGAGGGTCGTGACATTTCTGACCATCTCTGTAAGTTTTGTTGCAAAATTTGCAAAAAATGGTTGTATATATGAGTTCCCCTTAGAGAAACTCCCAAGTTAAAAAAATAAATCACCTTAAGAATATTCGAGGAAGTAAATTTATTTGCATCTTAAAATATGCAAATTTTCAAGGTTTTTTCCAAAGACGACCGCATGATTTTTCTGATTTATGTAGAAGTTGGAGTTGAATTTTCCAAAACAAATTGAATTTCTGAGTTCCTCTCACAATTTCACCCAGTTAAAAAAAACAAATCTTCGAAATTAGAGCTATGGAAGTGGAGATATCATTGATTTAAAATCAATTATTCTTGGGAGTTTTCATGACGACGGTAGGACTGCAGAGTTCGTAAATTTTCATAGGGTTCTCATATTGCTACCAGATCAATGCTATTGGATAAATCATTTTAAAATATTTATTTTGGTATATTATATGTGGTGTTAACGATGGATATTCACTCTCAAATCATGGAAACCATCAAGGCAACAATTCAAGAGTTCAATGTTGAAATGAAACATATTCAAGAGCTCAAAGTTGAAATGCAACATATTCAAGCAGAATGTATTCGAGAATCCAAAATTTCAATGCATATTATGGACAAATATAATGAAGAAATATATGCTTAGCATGATTTTGACGCTGATTGTGATGATTGATATATGGACAGTTGTCATTTTTTGGACATATTCTTCTACAGTTTTATTATTCTCCAGTTGTAGTGAATGCATTTTTTTTTGTTCTAAATATTTCGATCGATGTGACTAGTGTCAATATTTAGAGCATCATTTTGAGATGGTTCCTAAGTTCCAATATCTTCAGCGTGGAGTTCACATGAGCACTTGGACATGGAATCCATGTTCATAGTGGAAGTTCAACTACTTCAACATAGTGGGTAATATTTATACATGAGACATTGGTTCTCGAGTATTCTTGAGTGTTATGGTCAACAATTATCCATGAGACCCTCGTATATGGTTTTTCATCCTCATAACAATGTTTGAGTACAACGCTTTCATAAGGGGAATTGAATGTTAGGTAGCTAGAGAGGTAGTGGAGGCCATTCAATTTAAGGTGGACTAGGTCCACTAAATTATTAAATAAGGTCCACTATGGTAGTTAGATATAATAAATGGTTATTTAGATATAATAAATGTAAGAGAACTTCTTAGAAGGTTCTTCTTTCAGAAGATTCCTCCTGTAGAATGTTCTTAGGTGATGGTAGCAATATATAAAGGGGTTCAATCAATGTAATGGGATATGAAAAGAAGTTTTGTATTTGGAGCAATATCTCAATAGGAGGATGACCCCTCGAAGAGAAAAGTGAACATGAGAGGATCCCCTTCATTATAGGATCTATTGTATGGTGTTTCCCTACATCAATGGTTTTCTATATAATAAAGTGTGGTTTTCAAATATTCTTCTTGGATCTATTGTGGTCTTTTGTATTCATTCTATGTTACATTGAAATTTGTTGCAAGTGGAGTTCAACAGATCAATATATAGCCTTTTCAAGATCGTGACTCAAAAACTGTCGTTCAAGTTTGATGGGTAAATGTGGGCCCTTGGTTTAATTTTGATCTCATTTGTTGAATGTCAACTTTTCTTCAATATTATTATCCCACATGCATGGGAATACAATATTCTTAGTGGTATCTAATGTTAATAGTCACATAAACTTGACAAGAAAAAAAGAAGAGAGGATATTATGGATCTTGGAGGATTTGACCCTTAGAAAATTGTTGAATATAATAATAATTTTTGCATGTTGAGTCAACCACCAATATTCCTAGTCAACAATGATGAGTCACGAAACCAAATTTTCCCACATGTTATCACTCTATAGTCTGACAATCTACGAATAAGAATCTTTCATATGTCATCGCATAAAATCATGCTATGTGTCACTTCTTGTGTGTTGCCACATGTCTCCATTAATTAGTTTCCATGTGGCACCATCCATTTAAGCTCCATGTGGATATATCCCATTGGTTAATAAAGTTTCATATTTCATTTGGAGATGTTCCTTGTAGAACTTAGGATAGGAAAAACATTATTAAAATAATATGGTGGGTTCATAGGTTTATGTGAATGCAGAGGTTGGTGAGAAAATCGTTGCGGACCCATGGTAGTACATAGTAAGAAATGAGTGAAAAATTATAAGTGTAGGTGAAGTGGGGAAGAGAGATAAATAATAGTAAAATAAGTTGTAACATATTCTAAGTCTTGAGAATCAGTCGAACGAACTTTCATATAACACATGAAATAAATATCACCAACCCTCACCAACCAGTGAATTCCTGAACCCGTGGTAGAACCCACAGTAACTCATACATATTTGGATAAATTTTGGAGGAGTTACATAGTAAAGAGTAGTAAAAAGATTTGTGTGCATTATGAAGGCGCCGAAATTCAAAGTGCATTGAGATGGTAGAAGAGATAAAACATATGCGTAAGAAATATCACTTCAAAGTGCATTGAGATGGTAGAAGAGATAAAACATATGCTTAAGAAATATCACCAATGCTCAAACCTACGGTAAACCATTGTAAGTAAGACTAAGTATGGAAAGTATATAATGGATCATGTGAAATATAGAAGATATGAAAAATGAAAATAAATGTATGGGAAATAAAAGGAATGACGTGAAATTTGGGAAAATAAAAAACAAAGAAGGAAAGGAAAATAAAAACAAATGCAAAAATAAAGGAAAAGGGAAATGAATGTGAACATGGAAAGGAATAAGGAAAAAAAGGTTAAGCATGGAAAATGGTGAGGAGAATATGAAAGTAATGAAACAATGGAAAAAATGACTATGTATAAAATAAGAGAATGAGTAGAGGTGAAGGGAAAGGGGAGGAGAAAACATGTCACTTAGAAAAAAATTCATATTTATTCTTGTAATACCTCCATTGGATATCTAGACAGAAATATGCTTATCTTGGTAATGAAGACTCGGATTTTGATTCCACGAAATTCATGGAAAATATGATACTGAGGTCTATGCAATGAACATATAACATTTCAAAAATATTCATATTCCAATATCGATTTTTTTTACTAATCCAAGAGAGGAAAAATATAGATGACCAAATTTTGGTCAACACCGTCGAGGTTTATTTTCATAAGATTATTTAAAAGACTGAGACCTTATACATAAAATAATATCAACAAAGGTTGGTGTGTTAATAGTGAAATAATAGTGTTAAGTAAGACCATCATGTCAAAACCCGTGTAAAAGTAAGTAGACATAACTTATGTTTTAAAACCAGAATCGAATAAATGGTGAATAAATATAGTTAACAATGAAATGTGGCATGAATAAACTTGAAGTATAAATATATGTTTATATTTTATAAAAAGTGAGTGAGTTCCAAATTTAATTTGAGAAATACTACTGAGTAATTAGTACTAATACCTAATAAATGTTGATTTTTCACTAGGCTAGGTTAATCATGAAGTTCATTCCATTTTAGCATTAACTTAACCATAGAAAATAATGTTACAGCAATCAAGATCACAAGAAGAAACACCATGCACAAGAACACAAGAAGAATTTGGAAACCCTTCTCAACAAGGGAAGATAACCCAGCCAAATCCTTTGGTATATTATTCAATAGAAAGACGTTCACCACCAAGAAAGACCTAGCACACAAGAGGGTGCTCAAACACTACAAGACTAGCACCCAAGAGAGGTGCACAATTTTCCCAAGAAAATGTACTTGCTGAAATTTCCAAACTCACATGAAGGATATGATTCCACAATGTGGAATCTTGCTTTACTTATATTAGACTTGTCCTATCAACTGAATTGTCTATTGCATTTATTATTAATCACATTAACATGGGGCCGACTTGCACCCTTTACATTAAGGTTACAGGCAGGTCTAGCTCTTGAACAATATATATATATATATATCAAAGGATCTCATACACCCACTAGTGTTTATCCACTAGGGGCACATCCATAGGGATTTGCTCACACTCTACATATATTGTTTCTCACTCCCTCACATAGGAGAATCATCTCATCTAGTCAACTATGTTGAGGAGGCTAATACATCATCTTCATTTCTGTTCACATGACCATGCACCCAACACTTTGGGATTTCACAAGTCTTAAGAGATACCCTTTCCCACTAGATAACACTCTGGAGGAGGTCATCTCTACTTTCCTAGCTCTATCTCAGGCACAAACCACATACCCTTCTTACGGGATTTCTTTGAGGTTTGTAAGCTGAGAGAAAGACTCACATAACTGCAATGATCCACATCTCATAAGTTTGTAAGATGGAGAATGTCTTACATAGCTGCATTCATCAACAACAAACACTTAACATGGATTCGAGCTACTAGACTCAAACTTATCACATCCTTTCCCGCCAATAAGGAAGTCAAAATAATAGAGAAAGGGAAATTTAAACTACAAAGACAGCATAGATGTGTAAAGGATCTTTATGAAAATCGTCGAAATATTACTTCTTACCTCCATTGGCATTCTAAATATGTAGAGTAACCTAGGAACGTCAAAAACCCTCGCGATTCTTTGTAAACAATAAATTCTTCTTCCACTGAACTACTCACAGAAAAATCTCATCATGGATAGTAAGTAATTTAGTTAGCATCTTGAATAAGATCGAGCATTTTTCTGTGGTAAAGAAATTAATAGTTCAAAAAAGGTGAAAAAGAGTCAATTACTCTCGGAAGAGGGGAACTTGGGAACAATAGGAAACCTGAATGAGATTCAACTGAATTACGGAGAAGCGTTGCAAAAATCGAACCAATGCGAGTGTCTCCACAGTACTCAAGACATAGGTAAAATGTGCGTTAGCATGTGATAGAGAATTTGTGGTTGATGGATAGTGGATGTTAAAGACCATTTTGTAACCCTATATACGATGGAAACAATGTGTCGACCTGGATCGTATGATCCAAAATTTAATCTCATGGTTGGTTTATAGACGATGTGACCAAACGACATGTGTGGTTTAAATGTATTACAGTGTAGTTACAACGATAATACTTTTCATGAAGAGAAGAAATAATGAATAGTGTATAAAACATACAATCTTTTATACGTTGAGAAGGTTGAGATTCATCATGAGTGTTTGGACCATTACCCATTCGTTAGGAATTGACTTGTTGTAACATCCCGCTCTGGCGCACTTACCAGACTTATTCTTTGAGGACACTTGCTCGCAAGTGATCTGGATTTATATAATGATAAAACTTTTCTTTCATTCTGATGCATTGAGTTAAATGACGGGATGTTTTTACCGCCATGATATAGACAGGTGCCGCTGACTCAGTTTCGTTGAGTGTGCAGGGTTTCGGACCTTGAGGATGCAGAGGCATCGGTAGAACTCCCTTGGACTCCAGATTGAGTCAGGGAGTGGGGTATTTGAGTTGTTTCATTTATGATGATATTGTTCATTTTGATGATGTACTATTGATTATATGATATGTTGCTGACATGATCTGACATAATGGTTGATGATGCAGGCTGACGATAGCTTGCCGACCGTGCTCACATATGGATTAAAGGGGCCACAGACGAGATCCAGAGAGTTTGAGGGAGAGGTGTGGACAGCAGCCCTGCCACAGCCTACTAGCACTCCCGCCGTGGCTCGAACTGTAGGTTAACGATTACCTAGTTCGAGGGGATCCACGATGCCGTGAGGGCAG
>ML812001.1:17054-42481 GCA_009831015.1 Picea engelmannii
GATGGGGTGTAAGCCTTTTTCTTTAACAAAGAGAATAAGATTGGTTGTGTAAGAAGAAAACACCTATATGAAAACAATTTACAATTACACATGTGACTAAGGATTCAATAGACATTAATATATAGAGTTTTAAACATAAACCCCACCTTTCAATAATTTAGTACAATCCTTGTTCTCCAATCTTGATGGAATATTTTCTTGTATTTTCTCTTAGATCAAGAGTTTAGCCCATGTCAAACTATGTATCAAAATCAAAGGAACACTTATGGTTATGTTATGAGATAGATCTCAGGTTGAATATACTAATTTTGGTTGTTAAAAAAAAAATTATGGCAAAATTTGAGTAAGAGATTACTGATTTCAAGGTATGTTACAAGCTCTCTATTGGACATCCAGTAACTCTATTATTTCGGAATCCTTTCATGGACCATTTCCCATTGTACTAGATCGATAACAACATCCATGTGTTTTTTTAAAAGTTACATCTTCTTCTAGAAGTCCTATGCAGTTGCTAATTGTTGACAATGGTCATTATACATGGAGAGTGAAGTGGATCAATCTTGTTTTCTCTGTCACAGCTAGAGGTTTCATTTTACACAGTTCCATATAAGTAACCAAGGGTTCAGGTTGTAACATTTAAAACTAGTGTCATGTAATTCACATGACAACGCCCCTACTCCAAATGCCTCTAGGCATATCTCTTCTACATCTAAAGAAGAACACAAGGATTTTAGATCTTAACAACGTAAGTAGACTGTGGTCCGTTTACAACCATAACTGCAAGTTCAACCTCTACTTAAGTTTATTATCACAAGTGCATAATTATTGGTTGATATTTCAAGGGAACCCCTCTGGGAAATTTCAATCAAGGCTGAGAGGTGCGACAATGCTTGCTAATGACAACAATTGTGGTAAACGAGACGTCTGAGGTTCTCAAAATATAAGTAATCGAGCAACTAGAAATGAGAGAGGGAAGTTTGTATAAAAAGTAACTGTGTATATTTATATATACACAGAGGCATTCCAATGAGTTAGAGTTTCGTAACTGTGTATATTTATATATATATGCGAGATAGGCATTCCAATTAGTTAGTGTTTCGTAACTGTGTATATTTATATAAAAAGTATAGGTACAAGCACGTGTTGTCCTCAACACAGCTTAATACGTTTGACCAATATTTTCTGTTACAAATAGCATTAGAACAAACATCTATAAACTTGAACCTTTGTGCTATTTACAAAACACTTGATTTTTATTTCTTTTTTAAATAACTTGCATGCAATTTAATAAGAAATATTCACAAATACATTTTTTTTTAAGATAATTTTCATGCAAAAGTTCACCAACGATTTTCACAATACTAATTTTGCACAACACTTAAATCATTTTTTTTTTAAATAAGTTGCATGCCACTATAACCAACGTTTTTCAAAACACTCATATTTTTTTTAAATAACTTGCATACAACTTTAACTTGGGATATGCACAAGTACTCATTTTTGAAATACATAATAACTAATCAAATTCTTGCTACAATTCATGAAATATAAAACAAATGCTATATTAATGTACCAACGATAGTTCCAAATATATATACTTAATACAGAAATAAGTCTTATCCTCCATTCAGATTTACTAATTGTATCATGTTATTACTATCGAGCAATAAAATAACTAAAAGATTTTTTATGCTTGATGACGATATTCAATCGATCAATTGTGAAATTCCTTTCACCTGCTAATCAAGTGCCTTCATCGGTACCTCCTATCCAACATTAGGGGTACTCTTCTTTCCCTTTATCCCCCTGATCTGCAAAGGGGCCACACATATAATTTCATATCTAACTAGCTCAAGTTTTCCCTATCATGGAGAGGGTTCCACCTCCTCCACGGGACTTGCAACCCAACTCACATAAGTAAACTACTTACAAGGAAATTTGATAACCTTTCACTCGTCGAGCCATAGAGTTCCCTACTCCTAGTTTACCTTCTTTTTATAAGCATTTTCACATTGACACTTGTCAATTCATGCATAATTAAACAATTTTTAATAATTAAATTAGATATTATTCACCCTCAACACATGTCACACTTCCATCAAGTTCCACATGTTTTAATTTCTTTTAAATAAATAATTTGAATTCTTCCTCACCTCCACAATTAGTTCATAAATTTTCTCCTAATTATGCCTTAATTCCTCAATTTCTCTTTTATCATGGCTCCTAACTAAATTACAGTTGGAGTTTGATTATGACTCTTCTTTTAGTTATGATTTAGATTCTATATTGACTTAGGATTCTAACTCTGTTGACAACCAATTCTCTCATGAAATAATTTTTTTTTATTAAAATGTTTTTTATTAATTTCATGCATAGATTGTGTAGATGTCTTAATTTTTATTCTTCATTTTGTAGATTTTAATTAGTATAATTTCCATGTAGGGATGATTTTAGGGGCTAAATTTTGCTCATGTGCTAATTTTCCATGTTTTTTCTCAAAAAATGATTCTCTATTCTAAAAATGATTTGCCCAAATTCTATAGAATAAAATTATTTTACTTTAAAAATCGCCAAAATTTTATACAAACTATATAAAATCTTTAGAAATTTGAATATTTTTACAAAAATATCGCCAAACATTTATAGTTGGCATATGAAGTATTAGTAGGATTTGCCAAGGTTTGTACATTTTAAAACAAATTTCCATCCTTAAAATCATCATTGTTTCCATGACACCCCTTTCTATAAAATTCATTTAGGCATAAAAATTAGACTTAGATTTTATTATGTTTCATGTATATTAATTAATATAATTTATAATCCCTTTTCTAAAAAAATCCAATTATTCATTTTATCCTTTAAAGCCTTCTAATATTTTATTAATTTCTCTTGACATTAAAATTTCTCTGTTTTCATTTTAGATTAACATGCAACATGCCCTTCAAGATGCAATGACGTGCTCCAAGGCTGTCACTTTCCATTTGACTTAGTTTGAAAGTTTTTTCACTCTTGTAGTCAATAATCCACTTATCAACATTGTGTGAGACCAAGGGATTATTTAGGAATAAGGAATCTTCCTTATTGCATGCCCCTCAAAAATGCTCGTGAGAAACTTTCTCAGTTTTCCCTCACGACATCGTGAACTTCTAAGGAACAAGGTATTCATTAACATTTAGTTCAATTCACAGTGTGAGTGCTATTAGGATGTCACAATGGCACTACCACACCTCTCCCTAATCTATCTTATATATATGTGTGACACCTTTAGTCCATATGTGAGTCGTATTAGCAAGCATCACCATTCCTACATCCAGTAGAAAAGATAATAATTAATAACTCTTATACATGAAATCCATAACGGAAATCATCATCGTAACACATGCATAATAAAATCAAGTACTCATAATCTAGGTCAGTAGTCCACTCCCTCACTCAATCCAGAGCCCAAGGAATTTTTTCAATGCCATCAACATCTTCTTCATGTCATGTTTCTTGCACATTCACAAAACCTCATCATAATACCTCTCAATGTTATACATCAATATTAATAATATATCAAATTCAATACTCAATTATCACGGATAATTTTAAGGATTGAAATTCATTTTGAAATGTAGAAACCTTGGTGAATCTTACTGGTCCTTTATATGCCAACTATAAATGTTTGGCAGTATTTTGGTTAAAATATTCAAATTTCTAAGGATTTTATATAGTTTTTATTAAATTTTGGCGATTTTTAAGGTAAAATATTTGTTTCCTATAGAATTTGGGAGAATAATTTTTAGAATGGTGAATTGTTTTTTGGGAAAACCATGGAAAATTATTGCATGAGAGAAATTTATCCCCTAAATCATTCCCTGTCAATTATAGCATAAATTTTAACTCATAACCCAAATCAAATAATGATAAATTACCATGTTTATCGAGATCACTTACACCCAAGTGTCCTCTAAGAATAATTAGTGTTATGAAAATGTAGTCAGTAAAAGTTGGATGTTACAGAGGGTCATTTAATGTCACTTAGTTAGGATATGTTATGTTTTTAAAATAACATTAGGGAATCAAAATAACTTTATATTAATAAGTTACTTAACCATTATTAAAGTGACTTTTAATCTTAAAGTGAAAATTGGAGGAAAATAAGTGTTATATTTGATTTAGTAAAAAAGGGGAAATTATAGAAGTTACATTTGATTTGGTAAAAAAATGTGAAAGTTCTAGAAATCATGGAAAAATGATAAAATGAGAGGTAGATCATAACTTTGGTATTATGATATGATTGATCTCTTATACGGTTCTCTTGGAGACATTGTTTCATTAGGGTTTAGCAAAATCCTTCCATTGTTGGTATTGTTTTAGTGGTGCAATATCCACCCTAGGTAGACAAGGAGGCGATTCCACCGATGATCTTCATTGGAACTTGAACTTTGGTTTGTTTTCAATTTGGGTTGTAGTGATCCTCTTGGAGAGGTTGTGGCACTTGGAGAGTTGAATATCATATGTTGAGGGGGGCATTGTATGATTCCAGGTTTTTGGCTTGTATTGTGTGTTTTCCATTGATGTATTGTAGCTTACATAGCATCCTTTGGGATCATTATGTTCATGTGTTAATTCATAATAAAATACAACCTATTGTCTCTTATATTTCTGGTGTATTTGTAATACATGCAATATGTTTGACAAAATCTCTAGTAGTAGAATGCCTGCAAATTGTTTGTGGAAATTTATCAACCAGATTAGAGCATCAAGAACATTTATTCATAGAAGGACATAATATCCCAGCCCATTCTATTAGGGATATGACATTAATATACTAATTGACTAATATTTTAATCAAATAGCTAACAAAACATTAACATACTAACATGTTAGCTCAACCCAACCCATTAAGTTTAACTTAAACTCTTTAGTTACAACCAATATTTCTCCATTAGTGAGTGGATCCAATATTATAGAATGATCCAAACCTGATTGCATGGTAGAAGCTGGCCCTCCTCGATCTCTCTCTCTCTCTATATATATAGAGAGAGAGAGGTTTATGTGTATATCCAAACCTGGCAATTACAAAGATATATAAAATTCTCTTTTAATTTCTTTTTTTTGGACAACTCTATTCTCATTATTTAAGAAGGAACTTTATATTGATATGATGTAGGAATGGCTTGTCGTAAAATGAATACCTTCATGAGATGGAAAAGAGAAGTAAAAACTAGAAAATGACATTGAACAATGACGGGGAAATGAACAATGATGGTGAATATTTGAGATACAAGATCTGAATTAATTAAAGAATAAAATTCATTATTTCAATTGGAGGAAAATAAAATAACCACTTCCATTGTAAGGAAAAAAAAGTTATCATATTGTGTGAGATTAATGATAAATTATTATGTTTTCATAGATAAAATAATGAAAAGCAAGTGACAATAGATAGTTTGTACCTTAATTATAGGTTCAATATTTTCAACACTCGACCAATAGGTTCAGAACAATGTATCTTATGTCAAATTGTAATGTATTGTATATGGATCTTGAAACTGAATTGTAAATATATCATTGATCTTGCAACTAAAAATAAAATCCTATAGATGATCTTGTAATTGAATATCAAATCCTTCCTTTTAGCCTATGTAGAAGTTTAGAAAGCTAGAAAATAATTTTAGTTAAAAGAAAAACAATTGATGGTCAATGATGAATCAAATGTTGTAGTCCTGAATCCTAATCTTGGGAAGGGATTATAAATGCATTAGATAGTTTTACCCAAAATTAAAACTTATATTATTTGATTGCATTTTGAAAGAACTCTCCCAAAATAATTAGAAATTCTTACCCAATAGTATTTCTCTTTTGACATTTATAAAAAAATGATTATTTGTTTTCTATGTGTAACATTTGAAAATGTGTCAAAATATTTATAGTCACACTACAAGGAAAATACCCTCTAGGAGAGGTTTTTGCGACGCCCCTATAAAATTTTCCTAAATTATGTTTATAGTAGATGATACTAGAGGAGTTGAACGATGAGAGGTTTTAGTGGAGTTTTTTACACTAGTGCTTTTATAAGTACATAACGCACCGATGCATTTTTCAACAATAGGCGCATCGGTGCCCTCAAAACTAGCGCACCGTAGTAGGGTTATTTCAAATAAAGAACAATATTATCTGGTGTGCACCACAAAATAATGACACACCTTAATAGTGTTCGTTTAAAAATATATGGTTCTCAACATAACATTGGAAGCACTGGTGAACTATTAGTAGAGCGCACTGCCATATTGTTAAATACAAAAAATTTGTGCAACAATGTAGGATTGTGTCAAAAAAAATATTCCTATGTTCTCCATTGTATCCGTAAATCCAAGTGCATTAGGGCGTCTCTTATTATACGACATTGTGTCATGCTTAAAAAAAAGTTTCTGCGCTATTGTAGTTTCTCAAAAAAATAAAAGGTAGTGTGTTATGGAGTTGTATACGTACCGATGCACAAACAAATACATGTGCACCATGATAGGGATTTTTTTTTTTAATATATAACTAGTGTGCTCAATAAACATGTATGGCCTGGTGCGATTGTGAATTGAGTGCATCGAAAAATGGTTTTATTTAAAAAACATTATCGATGGTAAAAAATATTTTTACCATTTTTAGTGTTGTAGAGCTCAAAAGAATCGGTGCAACCTTTTCCTATATGGAGTTCCCTTCCATTGGTTATTTCCTTTGTTTAATTCATTTCATATGTTGTTGGGTGCGTAAATTTCAATTTTTTCCAAATGGTGGGAAATTTAATATTTTTTAGTATGTCACAAGCATGCTCCACCAATGAAACAATGTCTAGGTAATCTCCTTGTTTCTTCATAAATTAAGTTTTCTCTGGTTTAAAATTTGAAATTGAGTGAAATTTTAAGTGTAAAAAAAATAAAACAAAAAAAATTGTGTGGTTCCCTTGAGGCTCTCGGCTCACACCGTATATGGTATGACCTATAAATTTACTGGGCACACCATGTACCTTGTTACATTTCTCAGCGGTGTGTTGGTAAACATAAATCCATTGGCACATCCATTTAACAATGCACCGAAGAAAATCATTTAACTAGTGGGGCAGTGCGTCAAGATACAGATAACACACCAGGGCGTTAAACTACATAACACACCACCCTTATCAGATATTTTTTTAAGCAGTGCATTGGTAACACACCACCCACCACTAAGAAATGTAACATTGTGTTGTGGTTGACAGAATATTTTTTTTGGTGGCATCGTGCATGGTGCGATAGTAATGATTGGGATGCACCGTAATAAAGTTCCATACTCAAACATTTGTTAAATTTTACGTGACAATGTGACTATGCTAGTTACATGCATTGGTTCATGTAGGGACATATATGCACCACATCTTTTTTCTAGTTTTAAATAATTGTTTACCTTCTTTAAATTTTTTTTTTTTTTTTTGGTTTAAGTGTTGCATATGATAAAAGTAATGCACTGGGTCGTACTTGTTTTAGTGTGGAGCCTTTTTGTAGTACTTCTTTCCAAAACACCACATAGCATAGAAGAACATATTTGTTTCAGTGCGTTAGTTTTCACTGAAACACCAGTCACAATACTCACAATATATATGGGCGCACCGCCGACGTGTGATTGTTTTTTTGGTGCACTGTTAATGCAATTATCTTATTTTTTGAAGAAAGTTGTTTTTCTATATTTATAGATAAATTTACCATTCAATATATTTTTTTTAATGTTTTATATATTAGTGAGGGTGATCTATTTCATATGTTAATCATGCAAAGAGGTGAGCAGAGTAGTAGTAGCAGCAGGAGCATAGGGTGGACCTATAAAATATTGTATGGGAATGGGAGGTGAGGGAGAGGGAGAGGGATTTGTACCCTCACCCTATGACTGTAGCAATTCATGCTATCTTGATGGATGTAGGCCTTATTTAGTACTATGAGGAGGCTATATCCCTTAAGGGAAACTCTAAATTTTTGGTGCATCTGATCCATCGATCGGATGTCCATCGACTAACTTTTTGTGTGTGCTTGGATTAGTGGTACCATCCCACAAAGAAGGATATTTACTTTATCACTTGCCTATCTAGGATAGGGGACAATCTTCTCGAGTTCTGAGATTTCCCAGTAAGTGTTGTCATTGAGGATCAACTCATGTACTCTCAACAATATATTTGGGTTGAGGTACTATCCCGTGCTGACTTTCAGGTGTCTACTGAAAAACTGCAAATCGCCTCTTTCAGTGCAGACAAGGTTAGGTGCCTCTCAATATTAGTGAATACCATATTCCATTTTACTAGTGATGGGAAGCACATTAGCTACCCTATTTTGTATTATGTTGATTTGTTGGTACAATGACCATGGTGTATCGGATCGTGTGCCATTTTTTTATGGCCATTTTGTATAGCACTCAACAAATGTCGGGCTATGATACATGGGAGGTTGAGCTTCCCATTTTCCTCAGAGTTATTTCTCTTATTTTTTGAGAGGTTTCTATAGACAAGGCTCACTTTTCTCTGTCAGCCTCCCAGATCAAGGACTCATGTGTCGATGTTCATGTGGGGGGAGATGATGCCCAAGAGGGGTAGGTGGAGTTTCTGACCAAGATTACACCGGACATAATAGGGCTAATAGGAGTGTGATAGGTCACATCTTCATCATGGTTTTGTTTCCTTACATGGGTTTGGATTGACAAGGATGTTCGAAAATACTCTTCATAGAATATGAGCCATGAGATGATAAAGGTAATATTAGTGTTTTGTTTAAATTAATATAGTTTCATCTTATTGTCTTACTTCATTATAACACATTCTTTAACTTTTTTTATTAAAATGTTTAACAAATTATATACTACATATATTAAAGATATTGGCACATTCATTGGGGAGATGCCTCCTCCCCTACAAGATGATGATGAGGAGATGATGCATGAGGCCCTGGTGATTGATGGTCCTTCGGTGCAGATAACTAGCGACATTCATTGTAGACTTGATACTAGATTCTGTTTGGAGTTGGACGACCAACTCTCTTTACTTTTTACTGAGGTGGGAGTCTGCCCTATCCTGGTGAGAGACATTAGGGAAGATCCTACACTCCTTTAGATTTGGAGGGAGATGCTACCTTTTTTTATTCCTCTTATGCATCATGTAATTGAAGCTTCCAGACTACTGGAAACAAGGATGGCTCTCGATGATAGGCACAAATCTTGTTCCAGTACAACCCATTCATCCAATACCCCATTGATTGATGAGGGTGGTTGTGATAATCCTTCTCCACATTCTTCTCATCCTCTGTCAACTCATCCATATTATGAGGAGGGAACACATATTCCTCATCATCTTCTTTCACCTCACCTAGATGGGCTTGCCGAACCTATTCATCATCCTCCTCTTTCACCTAACTTATATGATCATTTCAAACCTATTCCTCATACTCCTCTTTCACCTCCTGATGCAGGAGCATCGCCCAAGAAAAGCGAGCCAGCATGGAAGACCACGGACAGTTGGACAAGTCCAGTTGAAACTGTTTTGAATTTGCGTACAAGAGGATGTGCCAATGTATAAATGCACCATTTATGGGAAGTGCCTTTTGTATATATGTATCAGACCTCGAGCCATATTCTCTTGTCTGAAGTAGATAAGAAGGCATTTAATCTAGTTAATGCAGGTAGGTAGGATTTATTTTCTAGATTAGACAGTTTTAGATGGAAGGAGGGAAAACCGGATATAGACACCCTCACTTGTGTATTGTAACATTAGCCGACATTCAGAGAGAAGAGAAAGCAGAGAACTGTCTAGAGAACATCCATGTACAGATATTGAATTAATAGAAGAAAGCTTTGATTCAAATCCATGTTTAGGTGTCTATTCTCTGTGTGTTTATGTTATGCTCATGAATGTTTGTTTTATGGTTATGCATTCGCTTTGTATATGCTGTGCATGTGATTTCATGTTTTGAAAGTGAAGTCTGAAGGAGAGGGAGAGAATAAGTTTCAATTGTTTCTCTATCTGAGCCAGGAGATTCCTGCAAAGAGTGCAGTCGAATTCATCCGCATAGAGTGCGTTGATGAGGGCTCAGTAGTTTCACTCTTGTTCTCATTCACCCAGAAGTGGAATTGAGTTGTTGAAGCCATGCAAGGAGTGTGCAGGCTAGAGAAGAAGTCACAGTTGTTAATCTGAGAAAAGGAAATTAAAGACTACTACTGCAGGGAGTGTGCAGAGTCAGAAGGATTCAACGCTTAAGAAGTTGTTGAACGTCGAGTGTGAGGAGTGGGCCCAAATCCATATCAAAGATTCAAAGTGGAAAAGATCAGGAGATTTAGCACCTTCGTGATATTGTTGAAAAGGAACACCAGAGAGTTTTGATCGAAGAGGGGTCAACAGGATTTGCAGACGCAGGCTTGGAGAACAAGTTTGAGCAGAGACACTTAACCATTTCAGAGAAATATTCAAGAAGGAGAATCGAAGGTCAGGATTCGAAGAAGGAACCAGCGAAGTCCCATCAGCCGTCATATCTCAGGGAAGTTGTGCAGGATTTAAGCCTAGCGAGAAGAGAAGGAGATAGGGAGTCATCGGGACTCGGCTCATTGGAAAATTGGGTTTCCGGAGATAGGAACTTTGCACGTTGAATTCACGATTAGAAAATTCCCGAGAGGATCAAGATTGTTAATCATAGAGGGGATACATGGCGCGAGATCCCGAAGGATCGGGGTTCAACATTTCGGGATTTCCAGGGACATAGAACCTTCTCTTGTTGAAGTCACGATCTGCGATTTCCCGATAGGGTTAAAGGCCCTAGTGGAGGACAGGTGTCGAAGGGTTGAGTCTCTCCATGAGTCGACGACAAGTGGCATCTCACTTCGGGGATCGGGACTTGGAAGGGTTCGTGAATTTGTGCAATGGGAATCACGATATCCCGATACGTGATTTCCCAACCTACCTACGGAGTGTGGGTCATAGAGGAACAGGTAAGTAGACAGGTGGCGCAGTATCGAAGATTCGGTGCGTCGGGTATCAGAGGTTGGAGATTCCAATTGTTGGCGTCGCAAATAGCGATTTATCGATAGGGAGAAGTTCCGATAGTAGAGGAGAAGTCAACGTTGATTTGCATCGGGTTTTGAGGAATCGTGAAGTAAGAAACACGCGACCATAGATTTCTTGAAATTGCGAAGTCCGATTTCCCGATTTTGAAGGGAGGTCACCTGAAGAGTTCCTGTGGGTAAGGAAAATTCCCGTCAGGGAATTAGAGGGATCTTTGAAGTCCTTCGGGCCGAGTTAAAGGAAGATCCCGAGGGAGCGATTGTGCTCCGAGGAGTGCGGTTGCGTCACCTACTCTAGATGAGAATGTTAGAACTATTCCTCATCCTCCTCTTTCACCTCACCTATATGAGCAGGCATGACCTATTAATCATTCATCATCTTCCACTATAGACCAGACATCCACTATTGTTGTAATTATGTAGATTATGTCATTGGCTGGACGAGATATGTTATAGAATTTATTTGAATTTTTCGTGATATATATATATATATATTTGTTGTTTTTTTTCTATTGATCATGTTGATGTGTATACTATTAGGTCATGTTAGTTTTGGATGTTAAATGTGCTTGATGGATGTGTATGTTAAATGATGCTTGTTATATGTTTGTGATGATGATGTTAGAAAATGCTTGTCTTTTTTTAGTTTTGATCACAACGATGATGCTCTATTAAATTATTAGATATGTGTGCTAGCTAGTTAATAATGTTTATATGTGCTAGTGGTATATATGATTAGATGATATTAGCTAACGAATATACATGTGTATTTGAGATATTGTCTATGTTTGTTATAAGATGGTTATCATCATCGTGTTTATTTTTATAAATTACAAATTTCAATATGGTTGAAACTATAATTATAAAATTGGAACTATAATTGCATAGATATTTCATTATACATACTCGTTCTAACTATTTTTATTTTTTTTAATTACATATGCATAAATATTTTTCTCCATTGTACTAATTAATCTTTTTGAATAGACCCTTCTACACTAAAAATTGTTATTATAAAAAAATTATGATCTCCAATGATAAACATTCTATTGGATTTAAAATTGTATATATGCAAATCTTCCTATTGTTATTTTTTTCATTATTGCGTAAGTTGATTGCTATCAAAATTTAAAATATTAATTCATTAATTGTGGCTTTACTCAACATTGGGGGAATAATTGTATAAATAATTTCAAAATCAATGATAAAAGTATGTAAACTAGCAAACACTACTTTAGTTAAAAACCAAATTATCAAAAAATCATGTTATAAATTTAATTGTTTATTCATAAACCACATTTTTTTTGTTAATCTTACTTTTAAATCTAGAAAATAAATGAACATAAAATCATTTTTTGAATCATCATTTTAACATATCCTAAAAATTGTTCTACTATTAAACATGAATATCAACCATATCATTAGATCTGATTATATCAAAATAAAAAGTAGAATTTCATGTCCCTTTAAAATTTCAACTATACATTTAACATTTTTCATGATTTAACAATTGGAAATTCTTAAAGAAGATGAAACATTTTTAAATCTATGAAATGAAATATGTGTGTGTGTGTGTGTGTGTGTGTGTGTATTGAAATAACAAATGTTCCATGAAATCACAAATAATTTGAAAGAAAAACACTTTACACATCAAACTGACTGTTAACCAACCAAAATTGTTCAAAGATTTGTTATAATTAACTTACCATTCATCTGTCAGAAGATTTATAAAAAAATTTATAATTAGAGAAATAAAGAATATAATAAATAGATACAATAACAATATTAAAAATGAAATAAAACATATACATATCACTCTATGTTCTCATCACCCTCATTATCTTCCTCGCTTTGCATGATAAAACTGTTGTTCTCAAAAATATGTTTTGATCTAGGGTCATGTCTTAATAAAAACCACCAATCCCTAGCACGATTAAATTGGTCGAACTCAACTTCCACTCCACAACATTTTATCATGTGTCCATCATTGGCATCATTTGTGCACAAATGATGTTCATATACCCACATAGATGGGAATAAATTCGCTTATAAAAAATGAACAAATCAAAGTGTCAATATGTGACTAATAACCCAACCATTAAAATGAAAAATAATATATATATATATACACACACACACACACACACATATATATATACACTTGCAATTCAAATGTGCATTATGAAGTTAAAAATTTTGTACACAAAAGTTTTATTAACAAGTTGTTGTAACCAATCCTTATGTTTAGTGCATCCTCTTCTTTACGCAAGTAACAAACAGATGCACCATATTTATCTCTGACTTGGTCAACAACCCAACTATTGGGGAATATCAAATTGGAATATTTTCATTTAAATGATCAGGATAAGGCATGCTTCTACCATTCAACCGTCTGAATTATTTCTTGTCACTTTCTCATTTCCTTTGTTGTTCATATAATGCGACCCACGGTTGTGTTTCCTCTTAATTGTAAAGAATGAATTTATTGATGGAATCAATTTTTGAATTCGTTGATGTATTCATTAAATCAAACCAACATATAGTACATATGAGATCATGAAAATATACATTATGAAGTTCATTGTGAATAGTTACTATGTAGAAATTTGAAAAACGTTACACCACTTAGTATTTATCAAGAACCTTTTTCCATTTGTTTGGAGAAGCTCCCCTTATTTTTTTTATTCATCCATTTCGTCATCCAAATCACTGCACCTTCCAAATCACTGCACCTGGTTTGTTTTTTATTTTCTTGATGTAATCACTGGAATAATAGAAACACTTATATGATATGTACCCCTCTTTCATAGACAACTCAATTTTTTCCCTTTGACGAACAAATCCTTTCAATTTATTCATGTACCTCTCTAAAAAATCATCCAACAATAGGAGAATACCCCAACTAATTCAACCTCATCTACTAGGTGAATTAGAAGATGAACCTACAAGTCCATAAAAATCGACGGTATTTCCTTCTCAAACATAAAAAAATCTCAACTATCTCTTGACACCACCATGAAATACTAGCCATATGAATATCCCTTGATGTTATACAATGTACAAATGCAAATAATTTAGATATTAAACACCTTAGTTCATGGGGAAAGTCATGGTCCACACACTCATGCACGAGTAGAGGATAATGACACTACAAAGTAAACACATAAACAATTAATTAAGTTTCATCCCATGACATAAAAATAAAAATCATATTTTTGACATACATTGTACCTTTACAAGGTTCAAATGGTCAAGTGATTTCGACCCCGACAAATGGTCTTGAAACAATGCAGAAAAATTGTAGGGAAGACCCATATAAATAAGGCACCTTCACACCTAATATAACGTTCATTTCCCAAAGAACGATCTTCTTTATTCAAAATCCATGGGACAATACCTTCTTTGAAATACCAAGAGGAACCAACCTCTCCTCTACTTTCTTGTCTTGGCCAATGTTTATTTTTTAGTTTTTGAAGAAATAATATTTCTCCTCACAACCAATGTGTCACTTTATTTCGATGATATATTCCCCCATAAAGAAGATGAAACATTTTTAAATATATTTATGGGATCTAGTAAGTGGGAAATCCTAAGATGCTCCCAATAGGGGAGCTCATAAAATATAGATTTCATTTTCATCCCAATGGGAAATTTCTCAACATAGGTGTCAAATAATTATGGATCATCGAACATAGACTTTCCATTTGAATCAAACATTTATGTAATCTTCTTTTCCTTCTCTCTCTCATATTCTCTAAGCCATTCCATTGGTGTCATTATTGCAAGAATTTGGGTTCTTTCTAGTTTACCATTGAAGTGGATGTTTCTCTTCTATAATGGTGTTATTTTTAGAGGAATACCATCGAGAAATTGTACACTGGATTTCATAGGTGCTTGAACCACCTAGCCTTCTGAGAAGGTTTAGAACATTTACATCCATGATAGCCTTTAGTTACAAGGCCTGCAAAATTATTGTAAACATAACATGTTAGCATTTAAGAATAGAATACCAATCACACTGAATAAAATATGAAAATAAATAATTTTTTGTATATAAACAAATAAATAAACATGTTAATTACCAGATAAAACTCCTAATATTAGATAATCATGTGTGGTGTAAGAACATATTCCATGCAATGTAAAACTCCTCTATGTTGCGATGGGTGTTGATACATCATATATATGTATCCCTTCGCTTAATTCCTTCAATTCATCTACCAATGGTTTTAGGTAGACATTCATATTCTTCACTTTTATTCTACCAAGGACTATAATAGCCAACATAATATCTTCATTCTTTATGGAAAACAATGGGGGGATATTATCATTGATCACTACTACAGGCCAAACATAATTGTTAGTGTTTGGAGGGAATATGGGTTCATGCTATGCATTCCTATGCTGAGTTGTATACTTCATACTTCACCCTTGAATTTTTTTGGGTATGTGTTATCTATATTCTCATGGCTATTTTATTTGTTGGGATTCAAATATCTCCCGACTCACTTCTGTGCGAGGAATTCCATCCCTGTAATGATCTCAATCATTATGACTACACGCGAAGCAAAAAGTGCAATTTTTTTTTGTTTATGCACGAAGGCAATGACGACAACAATTGAACCACACAAACTGATGAAGAACAAAAGCACATAGATTAGGCAACCAAAAAATATGAATCCACGTAGTAGCACAAGAACAACCGAGAGACACGTGCGTAAATCAACAGATAGAAATGACTACTCGCCTGACACAAACATGAAAACGCCTACAAGCTAAAGGACAACATCCACCATCCTGACACAATGGCCGCAACGACTAGTAACTAGAACCTTGTTGGCATGAAACCAAGAGCATGAAGGTATTACATCTCAAGCTCTAACAACAACTTACAACGATCAACAACACCCACAATGTGAAGCACCAAATCCGACCAAGTTATCATTCACCACTATCCAATAGGGTGTGCCATGATTCCCTCATCTGGAATCATGCTGTCCCCAGGTGATAGATGTGACATTAACACTAGCACAACATAACCTAACTGGACCAACGACTCAAGAAAATATAGCATGCTAGGAGCCAGATAATTGACAAGAAGACTACACCTACGCCCCAAGCAACAAGTCAAAAACATGCAAATGACAACACTCGAAATAAAATTGTGAGAATAGTCAGATGATTAGTGTTTCCTACAAGTAAACCTCTATGGTGAAATGACAATGACAAACCACCCCTTCTAGCTCGACATAAGGCTCAAGGTGCAAAGACCTTTTTAACTATTGAACTATTAATCGTTTCGGCTAAAAACTATAAGGCCTTCAACCATTAAACTAGCGTAGGCTATTAACTAATACTCCAATAAACCATTAACTTATAAGTTAGAAAGTCAAAAATCAACACAACTAAGTATCATTGAATCTTTAACATAAGAACCATTGTCATAATTATTAATTTATATGTCTTTCATAGATTTCATAAAATCAAACATATATTATTATTATATCATGTTTATATGTATGTAGATATAGAGGATTCATTCATAAATGTAGAGATTGATTTATCGTCTTATTATTAATGAGTGAAGTAGTCGATATACCTTTAGTATTACAATTGTCGAAAAGAAGAAGATACGATATATACATTATATATATATATATATATATATATATATATATATATATATAAAGGAATGAATGCATAATTTTTTACCATCCCTATTGAAGCACCTATCGCTTTATTACAATACTTATCAAAATATTTAAAGATCTCATAGAAGGGGCTAAAGAAGTTCACTAATTTTCTTTTTCCAATCAATAATTAAAGTAAACGAACTATCTGAGTAAGGGATTAATCAATAAATTGTTGGCATTCAAGTGTGTAATCGTTGTCTATTAGATAACTCAATAGTTGTCTTATATAAATGTTATTCGCTACAAATTCCAATGCAGAAGTAATACGATTGTAGACTATACAATCGTTGAGAATCATTACTAACATTGCTGTGTAAATATTACTAGAATCTCTGAGTAATATATAGTTATGAATTACATTTCAGGGGAGATATTAGATGCTATAACATTTTGGTAATCCCTATTAAAGAAGGAAGTCGCTATCCTAAAGTTGCTAAAAAAAAATATACTATTTAAAACCAATCCATTCGCTGCCTATGAATACCTTAAGTGGCTTTCTATGATTATAAGGCATGTTCTTTATCAAAAATATGGTAATCGTTGTCATCAAAAGACATGTTGTCTATCCAGTAGAAATTGTTGTCGAACCCATATAAAAACTAGTAGTGTATTATATAAATTTTTGTTGGTTATGTATAGTCGTTGTTCCATGTATTGATATTAATATATCTAATCATATGAAAAAATCATAATGATAATTATGCTATACCACTCACACTGTTCTTTCAATCTATATATTAAAATCGTAGTAAAACTTTATGTATAATAAATTTGCTACCAGTGGAGATATAAATCGCTGACCCACATCAAGACGTTTTCTAAGTCCTAAAACATATTCACTATACACGCAGTCTAAAATCAAGGGAAAATTTCACGACCATTATAATGCCACCTGTTACACCACCAAATGCGAAGTAGAAATGCCACACATTTACATAGTGAAAACGCCTGCAATATGAAGTAGAAAGACCACAATTGGCATAGCCCAAATGCAGCCATCCATTCATTGTCCTTCCATTATATAAATCCTCTCTGTAATAATTAGTGTGTTATACAACTCGCTTCCAATATATAAATGATGTACATCGATACCATAATGGTTGTCTAGCTGAATATATAGGATGATAATGCGGTCAAACACAACCTTAATCAAATTAATAAATCAATGTCTACATTCAAATGGAGGACCATAAAATAAAATTATAATTCTATTGTTGTATATTAAAACACCTTTGTTGTCAATATGACAAGTCGCTATATAAAAAATGTCAATGATAACATAATTTCGTTGTCATATAAATGTTAAAAAAAACGTAGGGTACCATAATGGAATTCATTGGCAATTTGTGGTTAAAAATAAAATAGGAACCAGTGGAATATGATTGGTAAATCTGTGGTTGATTAAAACACTGACACAATAGTCAATGAAAATTTTCGTCCAAGTAATGGAAAATTCACCATCAAAAGTAATAAATTGCAGAGGGAAAAATTTCATAGGTCAAATGCATTGAAAATGCAGAGTAAATTATGGAGTTTCTATGCAACAATAAACAAAAATCGTTCGGTGTGTGATGCCAATAAGAGTGGGTTGAAAGATGCGAAAAATAAGGGTGAAAACACAGAGATTAAAACATAGAAGATAATAAGTGGTTCGCCGAGAGAAAAGATAAACAATCACCGAGGTAATTAATCGTAATAAGGCACAAGATAATCACTCAACCAAGAAAAACCAACAGGGGTAGACAGTTGGGCAACAATATCCTTCGCTCATCATCCACACATAAAAAATAAGGGCATTAGGATCTATAGGTATATTAACACCGAAGTTACGACCGTCAATCCGGCTCCTCGTCCATTTCTAAGTCGTGGACAAGGATGAAGATAAAGCACAATCTCTTCATAATAATCATTAAAACAAACTGAAAATTTATAGTTGTCAAGGATCGATTGCCAAGGGAATCAATTCAAGAAGCGAGTGTAAATCTATGGTGAATTTAAGTTCTTGGTTAAAAATTCTAAGAAAAACACTTTCTTTACACAATTAAAAGTACAAAAATGAAAGTGCAAGATCCATATTAATCTACCATTCAAATAAAGCATGTGTACCATAGTCCAAGGTGATAGATCTGAGTCATTGTCCCGCTCTCTCCATCCAGCTCCCGCATGCCGACCGATGTGACTTCACTGGTAACTCTCAACCAACGCTAGGGGTACTCTTATTCACCCTTAACCCCCCAAGTCATAAAGGGGCCACAAAAACTATACCATGGAACAACTAGCTCCCAGCTCGCCTCACAAGGCTGAGCTACCGCTCGTCATTGGGCTGGGTATCCCAACTCCCACATGATAAGTCAGTCAAGTAAAAAATTTTGTAGTGTAATGTTATGCATCCAATAAGAGGTCCATCCTACTCCTCCTCCATCCTCTTTATAGAGTTTCTTAGTGATTTCTTTCCCAAATTCTCATTTAATTTATTTTTCAATAATTTAATTCAGAAAAACCTCCCCCATACACATTTCACCCATCCCCTTAGCTTCCCTAGAAATTAATTTCATTAATTATTTAATTACTTTTATTTCCCTCACCCACCTAAAATAATTCCTAGAATCGCTCCTAGGTGTCCCCATATTCCCTTACACATTTTAATGACTTACACCCTTACTAAATTCCTAGTTGATTTTAATTTATAAAGTTCTTAAAGGAAAGATTCCTTACTATGTTAGTCATTCTTTTTTTTCCTTATGTTTCCCTTTTTCTTTATATTTTCCCCTTTTTCCCTTGGTTTCCTAATTCCTTTTAAGTTTCCCTCCTTTCCCTTTTCATCTAAAACTCAAATTACCAAGTGTAGAAAATTACCTTTTACCCCTCTTCCCTTTTAATTAATAAATTTTAATTAGCATAAGTAGAAAAACAATCAATTGCCTTATAAAATTGCAATCCCTCAATATAATTTGATTTTAATAGATTAATTGAATTTCGTGCCCCCTTTTCGTCACATGTTTAATGATTATTATGATTATTATTATTAATTTATTTTTTTACCACAAGTATTATGATTATTATTATTAATTTATTTTTTTACCACAAGTATCACTTAGACCTAGATTTTAATTTTCAAGGCTCGATGACATTTTTATCAGGGAATTTGTTTTTAAATCTTTCTTATAACATCATTCCTTCTAAGGCCATCTAGGTTTATTCACTTATTATTTAACAACGTGAAGTGCCCTTCAAGACACACTAGGTGCTCCAAGGGTGCCACTCACCTCATTCTGTTTTTCTTTCATGACGTGCCCTTCAGGATGCACTATGTGCTCCAAGGGAGCCACTCGCCTCTTGACTAACTTGGTAGACATTAAATACCCCTAGAGTCAATACTTTGGAAGGTGATATTCTGGGAGACTAAGGGCCTCAAAGGAATAAGGCCCCTGCCTTATTGCACACCCCTTAGAATCATCGTGAGCGACTATCACAGTCTTCCCTTGTGACATCGTGGGTATTTTCAAACTAGGTAATCGTTAACCTACAGTTCGAGCCATGACGAGAGTGCTAGTAGGATGTGGTAGGGTTGTTGTCCACACCTCTCCCTCAACGTCTCTGGTTATCATGTGTGACCCCTCTACTCCATATGTGAGTCTGTTCGACAAGCTATTGTCAACCTACATCATCAACAAATCATTTTAGAAATAAAATCAATCATCATAACATCTAATCAAATGTGCATATGTCATATTAACAATAATCAAAACCCAATAGTCAAATCCCTGACTCGATCTAGAGTCCAAGGTTTTTCATTGATTCCTCTGCATCCTCAAGGTCCAAAGTCATGCACACTCAGGAGAATCCAATCAATAGCACATGTCTATGTAAACACACCAAATAAGATATCCCATATTCCTCATAATCATAATCAAACAACCAATAGTATAATAATCCAGATCACTTGCAATCAAGTGTCCTCAAAGAATAAGTTCTCTTAGTGCATGGAAGAGTGGGATGTTACATACACCCCCTCTTCATATAAAATTCGTCCTAAAGTTGAGAAATATATAAGTGCCAAAATAATGTGTATCACAGTATCATAGGCCTAGCTATCAAACAAAAATGGAAACGGTTGACTCATATCATATGCATCCTCTGAGGTCGTCGAGTGTGGACTATAGTTTTCTTATTGGACCTTGACCTGATCTACTATTCGACATTGTATTTGTCGAAGGCGATGATCCAGGATGCATATCATCTCATTCATGAGCACCCCCTCATCCGATGCTTGCAAGTGTCTCATGTCAATAACATGTGTAGGATCACTAATATAATGTCTCAAAACAGATATGTGAAAAACATCGTGCATACACCTCAAGAATCAGGCAAGGCTAGTCAAAATGCCATGACTCTCTCCTTTCCAATATCTCATAGGATCCCATGAACCTAAGAGATGGTTTATCACCCATTCCAAGATTGATCGAACTCTTATGTGGTTTCACCTGCAATAATACTAGATCATCGCATTGTAACTATGGTCAACATGATGCACATTGACATAAATCTTTTGTCGATCCTACGCTTCCTTGATCCTTTATCTTAAAGTTTTCATTGGTTCTTCCATTTATTGGACTGCTTTCAGTCCCACCAGGACCCTATACTCAAGAAGATCCCAACTCAAGTTGTCTGACATGGATGCCCACAAAGAAACTAAAAAGGGTGCCATATTAATGGTGTTGGATAAATGTTGTTATATGCGAATTCTAATAGTGGAAGAAATTCCTCCCAATGCTTTTGTTGGCCCATCACGTACATGCGCAAAATGTCCTCCAAGATTTGGTTTGTTCATTTTTCCTACCCGTCTATTTCTGGGTGATACACAGTACTAAAGTTAAGTTGAGTTCCCAAGGCATCTTGGAAACTAGTCCAAAATTGTCTGGTAAACATCGATCCTTGATCAAATATAATCCTCTTAGGCACACCATGCAGCCTCAAAATCTTACTGATGAAAACTCTAGCTATGTCAGCTGCATGATATTTCATATGAATAAGAATAAAATGAGAAATCTTCATCAGAGTGTCAACTACCAAAACAATCGAGTCATGTCTCCTTGTTTTCAGTGGCAATACAATAATAAAATCCATCGATATGACCTACCATTTGGATCTTGTAATAACATGTGGCTATAGTAATTTTGTTAGATGTCTATGTTCAGCCTTCACCTCCTGACATTCTAGACATCTGGCCACATAGTTGACTATGTCTGCCTCCATTCCTTGCCAGAAGAATAAGGGTTTACGGTCTGCCCTCATCCTCATGACTCTCGGGTGAACTATTTACACTGCTCTGTGAGCCTTGTTATCGCACAGTTTGTAGGAAAGGTTTAGGTAGCTTGAGTCAAGGCTTCAAACTGGCGTAACAAGAGCTTCCCCACCCACTGTCACCTTGATGGGGAGTTCTTTCTATTTAGGGTGCTAATCCCAAGGGAGACATACCTAGTAATCTGGGGTTCTGAAAGGTCTAAAGGTCTTTTAGGATCAAGGTAAGGGTTTCCTTTCACAGATTACTGCCAAGAGAGATAGTCAAGGAGAAAATATTCCACTGAATGCATCTGTTTGCGAGACAAGACAAATAAATCTAGAAGATGTGTTGCAGTGGTTAGTACTTCAAAGTATTAATGACAATCTTTGACATATATGAGAAATAATGAGTGTAATTATTGATGAAGTCAATGATTGCAATTAAAACTTATATTTTATGTCACTTATTCAATAAATACACAAGAGATATAGGCATTCAATGTGTAAAATCAAATCTTTGTATTATCCCAATGCAAATTTTCTCATATAAATATTGTTGTTGCGTCACTATTGCAGAAATAGGGTGACGTCAACCCTAGTATTAGGTCAAAGAAGAAGACAATGAGTAGGATGTTTTGTCAAACAAGCTTATGGATGCAATCAATAACTCAAAGTCTATCAAAAAGAGTGACAAATGTCAAAATGTTTTGTTCCAAACAAGGGTTTTTAATAAGTATGACGTCACCTATATTTTTGTTGTTTTAGGGTTAGGGTTAGCTAGTCAAAGAGGTGGACGTTTTGACAAATCAAACAATGAAAATACTTGAAACCTCTACGGCTACAAAGAGATGAGTCAGCCGCAACTTTTGGTCCAAGCAAAAGTTTAAAAGAGGCAAGACGTCATCATCAATTATGGTTAGTCTAGATGCTAGGGTTAGTTAGGGTTTCAAATAAAGAGAGTTTGAAAGAAAGTTTGAGCATGAAAACCTCAATGTTTTGTTCTGAGACTAGTGCCTTGGGTAAATGGAGTCAAGTGGAGAAAGGCTAATGGCTTGGAAGGACTTAAACCTAAGGGAAAGAGGGTTAGGTTTAATGGTGTTGCAATGGCAGGGCCACCAAATCAAAACCCTAAGGGGAGGAGGCTCATTCCAGTGTAGCTAAAGCTAGGCCTCATGCTCCTCCCTCTTTCCTTAAGACTCTTTGGAAAAATGGCTAGCTATAAAACATAGACCTATGGTAGAAAAGTGTTGCTTGGGGACAAGGCTTTTCAAACCCTAGAAGCCAAACCCTAGGTGTAAAACAAATTAGGCCTAGGACGTCTTCTTTCTTCAATATATGCTTCAATCTAACTCAGAGAAAAGAAAGGCTAGTGTAGCTATGGCTAGGCTAAACCTTATTTAATCAATGGCTATCAAGATTTTATCACGGGGACATGAATCTACGACCTACTTGTGTGTTGGCTCCCTAGGGTTTTAGTGATTAAGCAAATAATAACAATGTAACAATACAAGTAAGCAATTCTACCCACAACCATTCAATAAAGAAGTTTTGCATGCAAAATGTACTTACAAATTCATGAAGAGCATAATCAAACCCTAGTTGTAACACCTTCCAATGATAAAAAGCACCATGCATATGCCAAAGATAATCCTCCAAGTGAGGCGCCTCACTCCAAAAGACCAAAAATAACCAAGACAAGAGGTAAGAACAAGTCTCTCATAAGAGAGTAAGTTATGTTATGTCCAAATGAGGGTAAAACGTCCTCAATTTATATCATCCTCATGACCTTAAATTACAAAATAGGTCATTCAAAACAGCTGACAAGGCTGACTTTACAATATTTCAGTATTTGTCACTTAAAATGCTAAAAATGTCAAAATAGAGCTAAAATGGGAGACGTCAGGCCCCTCTGAGGGAGACATTAGCCCTTTTTGGGCCTGATCAACATCCAAGAGGAAAGACGTTGGCCCCTCTGGGCCTCCTGCATGCTGCCACATGTGCCACAAGGTCCAAACATGCTGCCACATCCTCCAAGAAACGTCCAGTCTTTTATGGTGGCGTCCTGCCCATTAGAGCCATCATACCACCTCCAGGGGTTGATCCCCCATAGGTCAATCTCTGTCAAAGCATCCTGACGAGGGAGTCTTTCTTCTTCTCCATGCAAGGGCTCGTCACAAATCTGTCCTGCCACTGCCATCCTAACAACCATCTGATGGGATCTTTAGCCCCATGGATGTCCGAGCTAATCATCTCCCTATGTGCACCGATCCTCTGGTACCTGTACGTCGGGCATGGTCCTGCACATCAAAGACTACGCCCTCCATGGGCTCATCAGTCCTAGACATCATAGCAATGTAAATCATATCTAATCGTTAAAATTATCAAACATATGCATGAAATCCCTATCACATCAGCTAAGAGCTCAAAGACATTACACAGATCTACTATACAAAGCTAAGGAAACCAACAGAAAAACCTATTGGGCTTATACCCATAGGAGATGGAAAGTTTCCTCAAAGGATCATTCAAGCCATGTGTAATGAGATGATATGGTTTTAGGGATGTCCAGTCATAGTAAGACCAAGGGCTCATGTTTTCTGTGGGTGCCTTTGTAGGAGGCGAGTTGTACCTGTCATGGATGCATTTTTTCCAAGCTCCTTTTTGCCTTATCTTTCTTTTATTGTTTTTTTACTACAAGGTATGATGAAGAGGAAACTGCCTTGGCTTGGTGGCTATAGCTGACAGTGTTACCCACTAGTATCTTCGCAGAAATGAGAAGGCTGGCTCGTGATGAGACCCCCTTTCCTTTGGCCATGCAACCAAAGGTCACTGCCCTAGTTTGGTGACCATATGGTGGCAATGTCATACTGCTAAATACCTATGAACATAATGGGTCAGCTCGTGATGAGACCTCCCATCCTCTTGGTTAGGTCTTGCATTTATTAATTTTATCATTTTTCTTAGGGTCCCTTAGTTTCTTATCGAGAGGATTTTTATTACCTTCTTGGGGATCCCCTGGGCGAAGCATCTCTAGGTTTTATTTCCTATGGATTTTATCTTTTACCAGTTGATTTTATCCCCTAGGCCTTTAGCCCCTTCTTCCCACAAGACAAGATGTACCCTGGAAGGTCATCCTAATGGCCAGACTAGGGGAATGGGATGGATGAGCGGGGTATAAGATGAAAAAGTGATAAGATGGAGGGAGCGAATGATGGCTCTGCAAATCCCCCTTGGTGGCTAACCAAAACCCATGAATAAAAGATTGCTAAGTTGCCCCATCAATCGCCCCAACAATGGTCAAGTGGATTAGTGTAAGATCTAAGCAGTCATCCGAAATGAAAGAAACCTAATGCATATATAAGAAGGTTATAATGATCAAATATGACACATACCATGATACCTCAG
>ML812001.1:58443-78527 GCA_009831015.1 Picea engelmannii
TCGCTTTATTACAATACTTATCGGAATATTCAAAGATCTCAAAGAAGGGGCTAAAGAAGGTCACTAATTTTATTGTTCCAATCAATAATTAAAGTAAATGAACTGTCTAAGTAAGGGATTAATCAATAAATTGTTGTCTAGATAAATAGTTGACATTCAAGTGTGTAATCGTTGTCTATTAGATAACTCAATAGTTGTCCTATATAAATGTTGTTCACCCCAAATCCCAACGCATAAGTAATAAGATTGCGGACTATACAATCGCTGAGAATCATTAATAACATCGTTGTGTACATATTACTAGAATCTCCGAGTAATATATAGTTGTGAATTACATTTCAAGGGAGATATTAGACGCTATAACATTTCGGTAATCCCTATTAAAGAAGGAAATCACTATCCTAAAGTTGATAAAAACAAATATAATATTTAAACCCAATCCATTCACTCCCTATGAATACCTTAAGTGGTTGTTTGTGATTATAAGGCATGTTGTTTATCAAAAATATTGCAATCGTTGTCATCAAAAGAATTGTTGTATATCTAGTAAAAATTGTTGGCGAACCCATATAAAACCTAGCAGTCTAGTATATAAATTGTTGTCGGTTATGTATAGTCATTGTTCCACATATCGATATTAATATATCTAATCATATGCAAAAATCGTAATGATAATTACGTTGTCCCATACACGCTGTCCTTTTAATCTATATATTAAAATCGCAGTAAAATCTCCATATTATAAATTCACTACCTGGGGAGATATAAATCACTGAACCACATCAAGACATTGTCTAAGTCATAAAACGCAGTCACTATACACGCAGTCTAAAATCAAGAGAACATTTCGCGGCCATTATAACGCCACCTGTTACACCATCGAAGCACCACCAAATGCGCAGTAGAAACTCCGCGCCTTTACACAGTGAATATGCCCACAATACGCAGTAGAAACACCATTATTGGCACAGCCCAAACATAGCCATCTATTCACTGTCCTTCCGTTATATAAATTTTATATGTAATAACCAGTCTTTTATACAACTCGCTGCCAATATATAAATGTTGTACGTCGATACCATAATGGTTGTCTAGATGAATATATAGGATGATAACGCGGTCAAACACAACATTAGTCAAATTAAAGAAATCATTCTCTACATTCTAAACTCGCTGCCAATATATAAATGTTGTACGTCGATACCATAATGGTTGTCTAGATGAATATATAGGATGATAACGCGGTCAAACACAACATTAGTCAAATTAAAGAAATCATTCTCTACATTCTAATGGAATACCATCAAATCAAATCAGAATGCTATTGCTATATAATAAAACGCCTTTGCTATCAATAGCATAAATCGCTATATAAAAACTATCAATGATAACATAATTTCCGTCATATAAATGTTAAAAAAAATGCACGTTACCATACTGGAATTCACTCACAATTCATGGTTAAAAAGAACATAGGAAGAACAACCAGTGGAAAATGCTTCGTAAATACCTGGTTGAATAAAACGCCGACACATCAGTCAATGAAAATCGTCGTCTAAGTAATGGAAAATTCGCCATCAAAAGTAATAAATTGCAGAGGGAAAAATTTCGTAGGCTAAATGCATTGAAAACGTGGAGTAAATTATGGAGCTATTGTGAAACAATAAACACAAATCGTTGGGTGTATGATGCAAAGAAGAGTGGTTTGAAAGATGGGAAAAATAAGGGTGACAATGCAAAGATTAAAACGTAGAAGATAATAAGCGGTTCACTAAGAGAAATGATAAACAATCGTCGAGGTAATCAATCGTAATAAGGTGCAATACAATCATTCAACTAGGAAAAATCAATATAGGTAGACAGGTGGGCAACACTATGAGGATGAAGATAAAGCACAATCTCTTCATAATAATCATTAAAACAGACTGAACAATCATAGTAGTCAGGGATCGATTTCCAAGCGAATCAATTCAATTAGTGAGCGTAAAGCTATGGTGAATTTAAGTTCTTGATTAAAAATGCTAAAAAAAACACTTTCTTTACACAATTAAAAGTACAAAAATGAAAGCGTAAGAATCATATTAATCTACCATTCAAATAAATCATGCGTACTATATCCCAAGGTGACAACTCTGAGTTGTTGTCTCGCATGCTCCATCCAACTTACTATATCCCAAGGTGACAACTCTGAGTCGTTGTCTCGTATGCTGCTCCATCCAGCTGTCGCTTGCCGACCGATGTGACTTCACCGGTACCTCCCAACCAATGCTAAGGGTAATATTCTCCCCCCTTAGACCCCCGATCTGTAAAGGGGCCACACAAACTATACCAGAGAACAACGAGCTCTTAGCTCTCCTCGCAAGGCCAAGCTACCACTCGTCACTAAGTTGGGTATCCCAACTATCACAAGATAAATCAGTCAAGTCAAAATTCTGCAATGTAACATTATGTATACAAGAAAAGGTCCATCCTCCTCATCATCCATCATTTTTATAGAGTTTTGTAGTGATTTATTTCTCAAATTCCCATTTAATTTATTTTTCAATAATTTAATTCAGAAAAACCTCCCTCGCACACATCTCATGCATCCCCTTAGTTGCTCCAGAAATTAATTTCATTAATTATTTAATTACTCCTATTTCCCTCTCCCACCTAAAAGCATTCCTAGATTCCCTCCTAGGTGTCCCTATATCCCCTTACACATTTTAATGAATTACGCCCTTACTAAATTTCTAGTTGAGTTTAATTTAGAAAGTTATTAAAGGGAAAATTCCTTACTAAGTTAGTCATTTTGTTTTTCTTATGTTCCCCTTTTTCTTTATGTTTCTCCCTTTTCCCTTTGTTTCCTAAGTATTTTTATTTTTCCTTTTTTCCCTTTTTATCTAAAACTCAAATTAACAAGTATAAAAAATTACCTTTTACCCCTTTTCCCTTTTAATTAACAAATTTAATTAGCATAAGTAGAAAAACAATCAATTCCCTTATAAAATTTTAATCCCTCAATATAATTTGATTTTAATAAATTCATCGAATTTCTTACTCCCTATTTGTCAAATGTTTAATGATAATAATGATTATTATTATTATTTTTACTAGAAGTATCACTTAGACCTAGATTTTAATTTCTGAGGTTGGGCGACATTTTTATTAGGGAATTTTTTCTTTAAATATTTCTTATCACATCATTCGTTCTAAGGCCATATAGTTTTATTCACTTATTAGTTAACAACGTGATGTGTTATTCATGACGCACTAGGTGTTCCAAGGGTGCCACTCACCTCATTCCATTTATCTTATGCGACATGCCCTTCAAGATGCACTACGTGCTCGAAGGGTGCCACTCGCCTCTTAACTAACTTGGTAGATATAAAAAACCATTGGATTCAATACTCCACTAGGTGATATCGTGGGAGACTAAGGGCCTCTAAGGAATAAGGCCCTTGCATTATTGTGCTCCCCTTAGAATCATCGTGATCGACTGTCGATGTCTGCGCTCACGACATCGTGGGTCTTCTCGAACTAGGTAATCATTAACCTACAGTTTGAGACACGATAAGAGTTCTAGTAGGTTGTGTAAAGGATGTTGTCCACACCTCTCCCTCAGTGTCTCTAGTTGTCATGCGTGACCACTCTACTCCATATGTGGGTCTGATCGACAAGCTATAGTGAGGTTACATCATCAATGAATCATGTCAGAAATAAAATCAATCATTATAACATCTAATTATATGTGCATATGTCATATTAAAAATAATCAAAACACAATAGTCCACTCCCTAAATCGATACAAAGTCCAAGGGGTTTCATCGATGACTCTGCATCCTCAAGGTCCAAAGTCTTGCACACTCAGGAGAATCTAGTCAATAGCACTCGTTTGTGTAAACACACGAAATAACATATCCAATATGATTAATAATCATAATCAAATGACCAATAGTATAATTGGCGCAGACCCCCTTTCCTTCGGCTCGAGATCCATGCAGGATCTTCACTAAAACCACGCCAAGGGTTAATTAAACCCTTTGTTTAAGCCACAAAGGACTTCGGGTTTCGGGAGTTGGAGATTCCCGATGTATTTCCACAACTCTTGGCAAATGCTGAAATGTGAATTATCAACGAAGGTTGACTCCTTCAATGCGCCGAACAGACGCCCACTAATTTCGTCTTTTCAGGACTTGAGCGAACATCCACAGTCATTCCTCTTCCCTTATGATTCCCTGAATTCTGAAATTTCCACCTTTCGACATTTCTCTCTTCATGGTTTAGGGAGTTGCGTTGACCATGCAACTCTGCCTCTTGTGTCCCGAAACCCCAAAACCTGATTAGGGCCCAACAACTATTGTCCCTCAACCTTTCGGGAATTTTTCCTTTCGCTCTTCGGGATTTCACATACGAGGAGTGTGAAACTCTCGACTCCAAAAATCACTTGTCACTCCAATCCCTGATTTCTGAAATAGATCTAGTGAATATGATCTTTTCAGGATTCTGCAAACCGAGAGTTTGAAACTCTCGACTCCAAAATCACTTGTCTCCTTTACTTCCCAAATCCCTAAATGTAAAAATGCCGAAATGGCTCAATGACGATTAGCCCCAAAACAAATCAACTGTTTCCTCTGTGACCACAGTCATACTCCAAAGACACATCGCGTTTCGTGACTTCAGGATTTTCATCTTAAAGTGCCCCGTCTCCTTGTCATCAGAATTACCGAAATGTCGAACCTCGAAATGCCACTCCAAAGAGGAATCATCGACTCCTGTTGCTTATCATCCAACGGTCGCTACCCCTCCTAAGCTCCTGAATGCTAAAATAAACTCATCCTTAAACTTCTCATAGATGTGCATGATCCAACGACCCACGGGATTTCGCACTTCTTCCATGAGGAAATTTCACCGTTCGTTCACTCTTATTCAAGGATCTCTGGAAAAAATGACTTGGTGTCCTTCCACCTGAACTTGACTTCTGCGAGATGATTTCGATATCCACCTCCCTTTGAACACTTCAAAGGTGATATCCCTCCTGAGCTCTCACTTGCAACCTCAAGCCCCCAAAAGGAATCCTGCTCGCACTCCTTACGAAAACTTTCAAATAACCTCTGGTTATTTGAGTCTTCAACCCTGTGCACTCTTTGCAATAGTAGTCCTTCAACCTTCACCTTAGTTGATAGGTTCTAAGTCTTAAACCAGCTTGCGCACACCTTGCATGAATCTATGCCTCACCTACACTTCTTCTTGTTACGAGAACAATGATATCTCTCCTGATCTTTCTGAGATAAAACTCAGATCATCATCAATGCACACCTTGCGGACATTCACTAAACTCTTTGTAGGAATTCTCAAGAAGAGAAACATTTGAAACTCATTATTCTCCTCTTTCATACTTCATACACTTAACATGAAATCATACTCCCGACACAGCATTGAAATAAATGCATAACAGAAGAAATAAAACAATTGTAAACATACCATTTAACAAATGTAAAAAGTAAGTATCATAACACCATGAAAATTGAGTCAAAGCTTTATATATTAACTCAAGTTCTCTTGTACATGGGTTCTCCTCTATAGTGCTCTGCTATAGCTCTACAACTTATGAAATCTGAATTATCATAAAGTTACAATGATACAAGGGTGAGGGTGTCTATATCCATTTTCTCTCCTATGCTTCTAAACTGTCTAATCTATTAATTCAAATTACCTACTTTTATTAAACAGACTTAAATGACTATTACATCCGGCAGATGAGAATAATTTCTCTATATCTATTCATCTCTCCAAGACATAAATGTAAGTATGTTTCTCCTAGCTATTATATTAATGCTTCAGATTTCAAAATTCAAAATGTTTTCAATTGTTTCAATTTTGAAACGTTTCTAGTCAAAGGAACAATTCGAAACGTGTCCTTTTTGCATCTATGTGTTCAACTATTCCTTTGACTAGGCGTGTTCTTTGGCTTTCTACGATGCTCTTGCATTAATAATAATCTAGATCACTTGCAAGAAAGTGTCCTCAAAGAATAAGTTCTCTTAGTGTGCCCAGGAGAGGGATGTTATAATCCTTATAGTATAGATAATTCTTTGCAACGAAAGAGCCTTTGAATCCTTGGGATTATAGGCATGTGCCTCAATATCTTATGAAGTGGACCATGTGATTTACCATTTTTATTTTATTTATGGAATCTAACATGCCCATATTTCAGACATATCTATTTTTATTCATATTCTCCTCTATATAGAATAAAATCATTCGGACATGCATAATATGATATATACTCAATACCCAACATTTTCAACAACTACTTTTCCTCTTTGCAGCTACTGAGAAAAACATTACCACTAGGAAGGACCTTATCTTTGAATATCCTGCAGTTAGTGGGAAATAGAATTAATGTACAAGGACATTTAATATTTATAAAAGAAACCATTTCTAATGTTGATTGTACTGTGACAAGATTTCACAAAATTAATATAAGGCACTTGCTCGTCAATTACTTCAATATTTTTGAGAAACATGTCTTTGACATGCCGAAATTTTCTTTCATGTTGTAAACTAAAATTGTTGTCCCAATATGGGTATTCTTTGATCGGGCACTAGGTCCAAAGAGAAGGGTGGTTGAAGTAGATTTTAGGATTTCGAAAATTGTATCATTCATATGAACATCATCCCCTAGCTCATCATTTTGGAAAGCATCTAACAACATTGTATCTATGGCATTTGTATCCCGTAAGTAATCATCTATACCAACCTTCTTTTTATTGTCTCCATTTCCAACTTCTGAAGAACTATTAGTATTACTATAGTCATTCCTAATTGGTGAATCTTGACTTAGTGGGAATTGAATAGGTGATTGATTGAACCATTCTTGGTATGATTCCTCTCCAAGTTTTGTTATGATTGCATCATTCTCTCGGGTTGACAATGTTGTGGGGTGCAATGGAATATGGTAGGTAGGTACCTCATCATCATAAGAATCCTAGTTTCAAAAATATTGAACATTAGTAAATCATTGATATTAGTAAGCATAATGCAATAATTTGTTTTTTCAAATTACATTCCTCCAAACAATTATTACCATCGCTCACCAAGAATTTTTGCCGGAAGATGGAATGTTAGGCACGATAAAGTGTTTGTCCATTTTCATCTCACAACTGGTTGTGGTATGTTTCTCTTGATAAGACCGTCCAACATTTTTTAACCAGTACTGGAATATTTTGCATCTGAACTCAATTTTGAATCATGATCGTGCAAATTTGGATAGATTTTTTTATTCAGATTGACATGGATAAAAAAAATCAATGAGATAATAGAAACATAAATAAAATAAGTTAAACGTATTGAATATGGAAAGGGAGAAGTCCACGATGAACATTGAACAATATGGAATATGCTGGAATTTGAAGAATTGAACATTTGATCATATAATAAGCTTTGTTCTCTGGCTTTCAATAAAATTAGCAATAATTCTTCATGTACGTATCTAAAATATGTTTCGAGGACCATACCACAATCTGAGTTTGAATATAGTTTTGCAACCATTTTTTAAGAATAAGGCGACATAAGACATAAAATGTATATTGAAGTATTACAAGTCCTGTGAATTTATCATAAAAGATAATTTGAAATGAATATACTATTTTATGTGGAAATAAAAGTTCAAATAACTTTAAATGCATATAGGTGCGCTTATAAACTACAAAAAAACTCGTGTGTCAAATCATATGGAGGCATAGGTGTGTAATGTAATATGGCCACACTTATGTGTCTTACATAAACACACTATCATGCTGAAAAAGTTAAAAAAAAAGAAAACACGATTTTTTTTTAAAAATAAAAAAAGAGGAGGAATCGAATTTCATAAAGTCATTTAAATAGTGAAAAAACATTCACTATTTCATTATTTTGCAAAAATTTGCAGGGGAGAGACTTGCAAGAGAGACATACACATGAACACTATGGAGGAGCCATAGTATTTTTCAGAATATGTAATTTGAAGGGTATGGTGATTCACTCTACACCATTTTCATAAAGTTTTTTTAATATTAAAAAGGTATTCAATATTTTTGTTTTTTTTTCAAAATTTACAAGAAAAATATTTGGAAGAGAGACATACCCGAGAGCACTCTAGAGAAGAAGGATACTTCATAACAACAAAAATATTCAAAAAATGAGAATTTGAAGGGTATGGTGATTCACTCAAAACCCTGCATTCAGAAAAAAAATAAAATAAATAAAAAAAAAGAATCATACTTACCTTAAACCCTTGTTGTTTTTTTCTTAAGTGAATGTAAAATTTCACCCTAGGGTTTAACTCCCACTATCACTTCAGAATTATTACTTTTCATTTATAGTATTTTAGATCTAATGGGGTTGTTTTTATTTATATAATTGTTCGACATGTAATGAAAAGGGACCACTTATTGAATCAGATCCTAAAAATGCCCTCTCACTTTTTTTATTTATTTTAACGATTTTTGATTTGACATTTTTTTAAAGAATTTTTTTCCACTTTTCTACTGCGTTTTTTCAACCGAAATGCACGAGTGTGTTTCTGTATATTTCATTTTTTTAAAGAAAATTAAAAAATATGGTGCGTAAAAAAAATATCATCGATGTTCTCATCTAAATGATACAAAAAATGGTGTAACATAATTAAAAAAAAAAAAAAATTCTTTTGATGGATGTGTAATTTTTCTATTAATTTTCTTTATGAATGTTTACTTTTTTTTCTATGTTTTTATTTTTTACTCTAGTTGATGTGATATCTTCTATATAAATCACATTGTTGTAATTCACAATATTTAAAAAAATAAATTAAATTGTTTGGTGCATGTTGTTGTATGGAATGCACGAGTGCATTTTATGTAACAAATGTGCCGATGGTTTGTATATAAAAAGCACACAGGTTACAACATTTTTTTTGCTGAAAATTATTTGATTTATTTATAAAATATATTTAATAATTTTTGTATTGAATGTTATGGGTTTTGTATTTATAAAAATATGAGTGAGAAGAGTTCAAATAAGAAAATTTATGGTCGACACAATGATGACACATCCGAAAAAAAAAATATGAAAGTTTTGTGTGAATTCTATAAAAAATTAATATGGTTGAACTATATGTAAGTTATTTATTTTTTTATTTTTTTTGTGTCATATAGTTCCACAAAATGAGGAAGCTTGATAACATTCTTTCTGATCTAAGTGCATAAGAGCGTAAAATGTTAATGGAAAAATTTGAGAGCGATGAATGAGTTGAATGAAAATGTAATGTACCTCAAAAATCATCGTAAAAAAAAATAATTATTTGTACTTTTATCCTTGAAAAGTTTCGAGGTCTCAAGCAAGTAGTCTTTTTGTTATAAAGCTTGAGTCTGAAATTTTTGTTAGAGACCTTACTCTTGTTGCTTGTCTTTACTATGCAACTTAAACTTCCTACTTGATGGTACAATAATGTATACTCCTCCCTTCACTGTTATTTAAAATCTGGTACAAATTACCTATATTTTCCTTATTTGACGATATCTATAACACCAGCACATATTTAACCAGGTCTGCTACTTCCATACTTCTAATTGAGAGGAAGATTCTCCAAATCAACACAAATTACAAATTTTCATCAATTTGCGGAAAGACAAGGGGAACAAACACGTTCCTCCCAATCGTAGAACAGGGCAGCCAAATCTACTTACCCAATTCACCCCCTAGCCTGACCATGAATCCATGAGGGAAAACTTGAAAACTTCTCTTCGACAATGTTCTTCAATTCCAACAGTCATCATCTTGCCTCACACATACTCAACAGTGCTCATAACAACAAGACAATTTGGTTTCAACAAAACTCCTCTTGCCTCACACTCAATCCGTAGTGCTCATAACAACAAGAGAGTTCAATAATCCTTTCCCAACATACTTGGCAACGTCCTGCCTCCTCTCATATGTTATTTATCAATCTTTTTGCCGAGGCTTTTCCCTCCTTTGGGGATTTTCCCAGTTCTCATAATCCCTGATTTTCAGGGGCTGCCAGTGGCCAAATCTCTAATTTTCGACTTCTCATAATCAACCTAGAGGCAGTTCCAACATGTTCCCCGCTCATGGAGTCATGGTCAGCTGATTTTAACATGGTTGTTCCATTTGTCCTCCTACAGTTAATATAAATATTATTTTGTGAGACAAGTGTCATAGTTCAAATATTTAGTTGGGTACAAATAGATCTATGTCCAACATTCACAATAATTAAATACAATTATTATATTCAAAAATCGAAATTGCCATAAATGGAAAAAAATTTCTAGATTCGAATTTGCGAAAAATGGAAATAATTTTCCATCACACAAAAATAAAATTGTTTATTTTTTTGAGGGATGTCACAGAAAAGATACTATTCCATATGATTTTTTTTTTAATTTTCATTATTAATATACTTAAGAATATTAGATGATATGTTTCAAACATTCTATTAATTCACATATGTTTAATGTTGTAGAGGCACCACCAACAAGGTAACAAAATCTCATCATAACAAAACAAAATTAATTAATACAGAAGATGTAAATGATGATAAATTGGTCCTTAGCTCATACAAAGTGGTGTTGGAGATTAATTAAAGGAGAAAAACTATTAGAATTGCAAATGCGGAAAACACAATTCACATATGATAATTAACAATCACACAAATAATAAACAGATGGATTTCACGTGGTTCACCCAAATGTTGGGATACATCCACCAATCATATGCATCGGTTGTCTTATTATTCAGATTATGGAGATTACAATAGACTAGCAAGTTGTCACTCTGTCTCTCTCACTCTATTGTATATGCCTCTACGGGCTTACATGTAGTTATATACATTTACAAGAAACTGATTATTAAATGCAATCTTGATCCATATTCTAACTTGGTGTATTTCGTTGTAACCACCGCAGAATAATATGATCTAAATCCATCCTTGGAGGAATTTGTTCTCACCAAATCCCAACAATCTCCAAGTTGACAACAATTAACCTAATATATTTCTCCTTCCTTTTTGTTCATCACCTTTTTTGCAAGCCAAGATAAGACAAGCACCACTGCAACTTCTCTAATAAAACTGGTTTCATGATCTCGCATGTGTGACTTGCACAAGTTTGGATTTTCTGAGGGGTCACTCCACCTCCAACATGTCTTACACAACTGTTTTGTGAGACATATTTAGTGATATATCTCCTCCTATCTAAAACACCTACAAAATATACATTATAATTATCACAAACCATCTCAGTGTAACCATTATAGGTGACATTTGTGCTTCTCAAATGTTGAAGCACCCATTTCACTACAACACCTCAATCTGTCACATATCTGAAAACATCATTAGCATGTGAAACATCTTGTCTTAACCATTTCATCACATACAATAAACCTCCTACTGAACTTATGCGAGACATAACCTTTTCTTCTTTATAGACATGACCTATACTTGAAGAAAAATTATAATGGAAAGAAATAGGGATAAAAACTAGTTTGACAATGTTCATATTGAACTCCAACCACATATTACCATTACCATCTCTCTATACTTCCATTCCCATAATTTGTTTTTCTGCTCCTTGATCCCTCATCTGAATTGTCCTGCCCACCCGAGTCATTTTCTTACTGATTTTATCCATGCTTCAGCTTGCATCAAGCATATCATCAAAAAATAAAATCAATACTGTGAATGCACTATAAAATATATAGTCATTCCTACCCTTTGAAAAAATTCAACTCACTATGAAGGATTCACACCTCTTGCATATTTGTCTCGGTACCAATAGGCCATACAATGAATTATCTAGCATGCAAACAAATTTACCTTTGTGATATGGAATCAACCCTTTTGGTTGTTCCATACATATTATATCTCTATCAATTATGACCTTGTGAAAAGTATGATCCCACACACAATATCCCTTTATACCACCATCATAACTTGCAGAGATATAAAACAAGTAGGAATTCAGAAACAAAGATTTTAAGTTTGGAAATCATTTATTGCTTACCAGTACCTGCAATTATTTCATTCTCTTATGACCTTTATTATTCCTCCATAAACAAGAAGATACATCCATCACTTCAGATGCTACTTCAGTACTCCCTTCCATATTCTAAAGGTTATCAACCTTTGTTTCCTTCATCACTACTAAACTACCTTTCGACAATGTGAGTGCTCTAGCTTGACCTGTGTACTTATATCCACAAGACTCCAACACTCCCAATGAAATGAAATTTTATTTAAGTTTAGGTAAATATCTAACATTCGTTAATTCCTTAACAATACCATCCAACATCCTTATTCTAATACTGCCAACCCCAACAGTTTTACAGGGAATGCCATTTCCCATAAACAAAACACCCTCATCAATAGATTGGTAAGAAATGAACCAATTTATATGTGAGTATATGTGGTGGGAGGCACTTGAATCTAATTTCGATTCTTCTTGATATTGTAAGTTACTAGAAACAGATAAAACTTGATTATTCATACCTCAATTTGTTACATCCAAATTTTCTTCCTTCATAGAGTTTTCCTCAGATTTCTTTCTCTTCCAACAATCTTTCTTTAGATGTCTTGTTTTTCCACATTACCATCATTTTGTTTTACCCTTTCTGTGTCTTGACTTAGATCGAGAAAAACTTCTCTCATTATGCTCTTTAGTTCGACCTCTGAGTAGCATCGCCTCTGAAGTTGAGGTTTCTTGACTATATTTTCTCCTCATCTCCTTAGCCAACAAAGCTCCCACAATAGAGTCATAATCTAAAACATCTATTGAGCTAAAGCTAATAGAGGTGACTAGATTATCCCAAGAATGAGGCAATAGACACAATAGTGTAATATCTTTATCTTCATCTTCGAATTTAACTTTCATACTAGTCAATTGAGCTATAAGGGTATTGAAGGTATTTAAATGGTCAACAACTTTTGTACCTTCTTTCATCTACAAACTATACAACTATCTCTTAAAGTAGATTCTTCTCGTCAAGGATTTCGTCATATGTAGACTTTCCAACTTGCTCCATAAGAATGATGTTGCATCATCTCCTACCATATTAAACAAAACATCATCCGCTAGACATAAACGAATGGTACTAAAATATTTTGCATCCATATCTTCCCATTCCTCATTCGTCATGGCTATTGGTTTCTTTGACTTTCCTCACAATGCTTTTTGCAACCCTTGTTGCATGAGTAAATCCCGCATCTTGAGCCTCTAGAGCTCAAAGTTTCTTTTACTGCTTAACTTTTTAACTTCAAACTTTGAACTCTACATCTTAGCCATTAGCAAAAAAACTCCTAATGCCCAAATCACTGCTTATAAAGTGAGATTTATATTATGACGGATATATTATAATTAAAAAATGGAACTTTAAAGTATGGTTCAAAAAAATAAACCAAAAAAGGTTTGAGCCAAAAGAATATATATATATATATATATATATATCTTTAAACCTTTTAAGAAAATTCAACTTCTCAAATGAATAGCCATCCACCTTTTTAATTCTTCCACCCTTTTAAATATTATATTAAATCCCAAATTTTGAAAAACTCAGAAAATTCTCGTGGCTTTAAACATGACCTTTTAAAAATCATGTGAATTGATTTAAGAATATTGTAACTCTTGATTTAAAGGCAGTTGTCGCACCTCACACTACCACGGGAGTGCGACGATCTTAAAAGGGTCTCTGCACCTCCTGATACACTTCAAGTGGGGCTTTATTGAAATATCTACGCATTGTTTCTCAACCCTAAACCATGGCGATTTTAGTATTTTTGCACCAGGGTAAGTATGGGTAATAAGACGTCGCACCCTTCAAGAGGAGGGACTTGCAGCAATATTGAACTCGACGCACCTCACACACATTTCACTCTGGTGGCTCCTTCGATAATTTGACGCTCCTCCAATCATCTATGATACCACTTGTTAGAATTGAAAATGTGGAAAACACAATTCGTATATGATAATTAATAATCACACATATAAGAAACATGGGGATTTCACGTGGTTCACCGAAATGTTGGGCTATTTCCACCAAGCGTAGCCATCGATTGTCTTATTATTCATATTATGGAGATTACAACAGACTAGCAAGTTCTCAGTCTGTCTCTCTCACTCTGTCGTATCTTCCTCTACTCTCTTACATGTACTTATATACATTTACAAGAAACTGATTATTAAATGGAATCCCTATCCATATTCTAACTTGTTCTATTTTGTTGTAACCAACATAGAATAATATGATCCAAATCCATCATTGGAGGAATTCATTGTCACCAAATCCAAAGAAAAACTTGTATAGAACTATGAGGGATATATTGGAACAAACTTATAGACGTACTTTCAACTTACAATATAGAAATTAGTCCAATGATTCCAAGAATGCGGTTATATTTAAGCTACATAAAGCATTTCCAGAGCGATGGTCAATGAGAACTATGAGACTTGCAATAACAAAAACATATAACACCAAAAAATAATATTCCTAAAAACACTTTTTTAGAATAAATATATTATTATTCATTTATTAATATATCAATTTTGTGATATTTAGATTTCATATATCAATATAAAAATACTTTATTGTCATGTTAAATTTTCAGGGAAATTATGAAAATTGAGAGGACCCACAAGTTGATATCTGAAATATGAAAGTAGGAATGTCCAAAAATGTGTACAAGGAGATGGTTAAAGAATTGAACATAATTGCATCGCAGGAGGAGCTATCTCATCAAGAACATGCTTCAAATGTATGTAATCATTCAATTTTTCTATTAAGTACAAATAATTAACTATACATTAAATATTATTTTTCAAATATTTTCTTACAGAAAAGAAAATGGAACTGATTCTGCACATAAAACTCAACCAAAAGGAAGAAGAGGGTTAATAGAAAAGTTTTTGAATAATTGTTATTTCCTTATAACAACATAAGGTTTTTTTTGTATGTTTTACGTTGTTTTACAACAACCATCCTTGAATGTCTTCAAACATGTGCTAACATACAAAGAAGAGCCATTATAAAAATTGTTTGACATTGGTTTAATTAAGGGTTGTGAGTATATGTTAGCTTATAAAATATTAATTGTTGAATTTGTAAGTATAATCTATGTTGTTTTACTTCCATCATTTTATAATTAATGAAACAAAAATAATACTTTATATTAAATATATGATTTATTATGGGTTATAAAACATGCACGAAACAAAGTATGGAACTCGGCCAATAGAAGAATTGTTGAAACAAGGCATGAGATTTGATTTTGAACATATGCATATGATTCATGAGTCACTTCTTTCTTTGGAGGTACATAGCTTTTCAATTTATATTCATGTATATTATTTGTTTCAATTTTCATTATTCACCAATGTAGATAGAATCATTACAGTTTATTTTTATGTTTGTAGATGGAACTTCAAGAAGAACAAAACAATGGAGAAAATCAACCAAACATTCAACAAAATAACCCAAGGCATAGAAGTAGCTCAAGCACTAACAATAGTTCCAATGAAAAATGATGACCAATATATTTGGATATCAATGCAAGATGAAATTGTATTTTTCCAAAATAATTGTATATGAAAATCATACATTTTTGTTTAATGTAATGGACATAGTGTCCCAATTGAAAGACAAGGGATTACTGATAAGTGTCTCATTTTGTATGACAAAGACCCTCTTATTCATATAATAAAACATATTTTAATTTATTATATTGCATTGTTTAATGTCGTTGTTAAATGTTACATAGCTGAGTAAATATATGGATGACTAAATATTATAATGAAGAGATGAAAAATCTAATGGTATAACAAATTAATCCAAACATCATATCCAAATTCACTAATCAAAATATAAGATATATGAATTTTTTTAATAAATAATGGAATTAAAAAATAACAATAATTGCACTATCACGTGGTGTATTTTAATTATTTATCTCATCAACCCATTTAATATTAAAACTCACAGGTGAGTTTCATATGAAATTCTCACTCGGGGTTTTATGTAATCAATTAGCACTCGTTTCAATATTAATTTAATACCACAAAATTATATTCAAAATTTGGCCATATGTGGGTTAATCTTATATGAAGCACATGTGTGTATGTGTTATTGATGTGAATCGGTGCTATTGTGTTATTGACAAGCATTGAGACTTGTTTGTTACAGAAAAACACACGTTCTTTCGATTTTTAATGCAATAGGGTGTTTTTCCCTGTAAGGTGCATATTATTTTATACACATAGATGCCTTCTTATTAATAATGAACTAGTGCATTCTATGAAAAAATACCATGTGCTTAATTATTTTTAACTCTCATGTATTTTGTTAAAACCCTAGTGATTATAACACAAATGTCCTTGTGTTTAAATATTTTACCGCCCCAATGATTTCACATTTGAATGCCTCTGTGCTTGAAGTTAAGTGGACCACACCAGTACCTACACACCCGTGCTTTTGCCTTATACAAATGCTTTGATTTGTAAACATCCGCTAACACCTATGAATGCCCATATATTTTTAGTTATAATCAACTTTTGTTATAGTATATGCAAAAACATCGGCTATGATAACAAATGTTGTAGGGGAGTTGCTTTTGGCATATTTTGGCAATTTTTTGCAATTTTGTAACACTAGAAACCTCATCTGTAACCTCTGCTAAAAGGTCTTTTCCTTGTAGTGTCAAAAGCAACATCCAACAATAGAACTTCTTTCTTTCCTAAGGCTTCACTCATATTGACTCGATCTTGTGCGAATTTTTCATGAACACATTGAACCATTTCCCACTTGTTTTCACAAATTAAGACTAGAAAGTTTGGACTCCCATCAACACCATTCTAAGTAAAATGGTCAAAGATATGAACGAGGTCCTTTACTATATCTAAACCTCCTCTTATAATACAAGTAGCTGAATGCTATATCTCTAATAATCCTAACACCTTTCTCACAACTTAGAATTATGTTGCGCATGCATTTGAGATTTAATAAGTTGCCCCTCTATAAATGGAAAATTTGGAGAACTAGATTGCACACACAAAATCTATATTTTATTACTTAATCAAACACATATTTATACAATAAGTTTTTCTCAACAACATAACAAACTCACGAGGAAATCACTCAACCAGATACACATAAATAAGGTCTTATAATTGGAGAAGATCTATCACAACTAATTAGATAGATAACAAATCTATAAGAATTAATTCTAACATCCTCCCTTAATGCTTACATCACACATAACAATATATAAATTACACAACAATATTTTAGTAACTTTGATCCTCACTACCTTGAAAAATAGTTTTGATACTAAATCACTCTATAAACATACTTTCATCTTTAAAAGTACATCCAACTATATATTTCGATAGTTATATAGGAAACTAGTTATCTAGAAGTAAATCATACAACTTGACCTTCTTCACATACACAAACATAGGAAGATGACATGTAACCATTATTCTTGGAATGTCGAATGATATGTCACCTTATTAAAATCCATGAGAGCAGAGGCACACAGTATTCACACACAATTACCTTATCATATTGCACACATACATACATACATATATAGTTGAACTCAGATTCAACTTAACCCAAACATAGCTCTGGAGGTTGAGAGAATATCTCAACAACTCTTACAAATCTTCAACTAACCCAATCTAGTCTTGTAAACTAAGCATTATTCCAACACCCTCCCTTAATGCTTACTTTACAAATTATAATACTTAATCACAATTACAAAAAATTACAACACTTTAACTTTCGTCTGTCTCGCCTTCATCAGCTCCTACACCCACTCTGATGCCTCCAGACTGCGCTCTTTCTTTGCCTCTTCTTAGAGCTTACCATTCAACTCATTTAAAGCATAAATGCTTCAGACCATCATTGTAGCACTTGTATACTGGACAATTTGACAACTCCGCTCATGAGGGCTTCCGTGATAAAAGGTGTCAATTATTGATGCATTCTATTAACTTGCCTTCATCTGTCAGATTTTTTTCTTTCGGCTATCCTTCAGTATATAGAAGAAAAGTTTGGATACTGAATGTCTTCAACATTCCTTTACACAAGGTGACTTCCAATAAAAACAATGTTCTTGAAATTGGGGCTACCAGATTGCATCAAGATACAAGTTTTTTTTTTTTTTTACATAAACACTTATATAAAAACTTTAAACATTAACACACATAAAACCACTAATGCACATTCAGCTGAAAAGAACACATCTGAAAATTACAAATCAAGGAAATGCCAATCACAATTTGATTTGGTTGGATTTCTCTTCGGATCTGGACATCGACTTGGAACAATTGCGTATAAAGCCCGCAAGACGCATCAAAAGAGAATCTATACTGGATGTTTGAGGACATTTCATTGAAGACCGATTCAATAAAATTAATTCTCTGCAGTTCAATGTTGGTTTTAATTGTAATTCTTGTTCCTATGCTGGAGGCAAATGTCAGACCTTTAATTATATGGCTAGATAGCTAGGATCTTTCCAACATGAAGATTCCAAAAGATGTGAAGCCATAAAACTAATAGGTAGCGGCTCTTGTATTCTCCACGGTGAAGCCAATCCAATTCAGTCCTTCCTTTTTTCGTGCAGCAATGGAAATTTTGAAATGATGGTGGCTCCTCCAACAACAGGATATCTCAATAGATTTACTTGCACACAAGATAAATTAACAAACACACATAGAAAACTTACAAACAAAAATTCAAACAACAATATATATCTACTCTCATACATATGTACAGAGAACATAAGTGATTACAGCTCTCACATTCTCCTTGCCTTCCTGTGAGGGAATCAAGCCAGACCAGGCTCTCATACCATGTTGAAATCCATGAGAGCAGAGGCACACAGTGTTCACACACAATTACCTTATCATATTGCACACATACATACTTACATATATAGTTGAACATAGCTATGGAGGTTGAGAGAATATCTCAACAACTCTTACAAATCTTCCACCAACCCAATCTAGTCTTCTAAACTAAGCATTATTCCAACACACCTATGTATGTCAAGAACCATCACCTAAAACTATGTTAAACTAGGTTACTGTGTCGATTACAAACAAAATATAATTTTACAAGTACACACTTTTCAAACTGCACACCCAATAAAAAAAAAACGAATTCCGTACACAGATGTAATGTAAACTTGATCCAACAGAAACAAACAGAATCTCTAAACCCTTTTAGTAAAAAAACAATTCTCACCTCTTATTTGATCCATTATATGCTCCATGGCATCAAATATGGTACTTCCCTCAAAATAGTGATTTCTAACAGCAAGATTTAAATAAATGTTGATTGCTCCTTTTTATGGCTGAGACTGTTGAAAACGGTGACAACAAACTCACCCGTGAATAGAATTTTAGATCCTATAAACTGGGTCGGTTGTAACCAATCTGTCTAAATTAGAATATGGATTTTTCCATTTAATTGTATGCCCGTAGAGGCTCAGAGTGTGACTGAGAAGTGTGAGGATTGAGATCCGTCTGTAATCTCCATTGGCTGAATAATAAGAAGACTGATACCTATGCTTGGTGGACGTAGCCCAACCTTTGGGTGAACCACATAAAATTGTTGTCTTTGTTGCTTGCATTTGTATTGTTTGTCTTATTGGTAATTGTGTTTTCCGCATTAACAATTACAACAAGTGGTATCAGAGCTGAGGAGCTGAGGAGCTAAGGAGGACGCAGCCGGGAAGAAGTCGTTGTTTGAAGGGTTCGGCGCTTGAAAAAAAGTTACACAGAGGCGCCAGCGCTGGACAGGAGGTTAATCGGGAGCGCCGGCGCTTCACACCCAAGTCACGGGCGCGCTGTTTAATAAAATTGCGTGTGTTTTGTGGAGGAGCGCTGGAAGGAGAGCCAAGGCTCACATTATAAGCTAAAGGGAGCGCCAGCATCCGATCACTTACACGCTGCAGCAAAATTTGTAATGAGCGCACCCCTCCATACTCCATAGCAGCGCTCAAGAGGTTAAGGAGCGCTCCCCCCTTTTAAACATTCGTATGAACTTTTAAATAAACCTTTTTCATTTTTTGGTAT
>ML812001.1:80548-107919 GCA_009831015.1 Picea engelmannii
AGCTTTTCAATTTATATTCATGTATATTATTTGTTTCAATTTTCATTATTCACCAATGTAGATAGAATCATTACAGTTTATTTTTATGTTTGTAGATGGAACTTCAAGAAGAACAAAACAATGGAGAAAATCAACCAAACATTCAACAAAATAACCCAAGGCATAGAAGTAGCTCAAGCACTAACAATAGTTCCAATGAAAAATGATGACCAATATATTTGGATATCAATGCAAGATGAAATTGTATTTTTCCAAAATAATTGTATATGAAAATCATACATTTTTGTTTAATGTAATGGACATAGTGTCCCAATTGAAAGACAAGGGATTACTGATAAGTGTCTCATTTTGTATGACAAAGACCCTCTTATTCATATAATAAAACATATTTTAATTTATTATATTGCATTGTTTAATGTCGTTGTTAAATGTTACATAGCTGAGTAAATATATGGATGACTAAATATTATAATGAAGAGATGAAAAATCTAATGGTATAACAAATTAATCCAAACATCATATCCAAATTCACTAATCAAAATATAAGATATATGAATTTTTTTAATAAATAATGGAATTAAAAAATAACAATAATTGCACTATCACGTGGTGTATTTTAATTATTTATCTCATCAACCCATTTAATATTAAAACTCACAGGTGAGTTTCATATGAAATTCTCACTCGGGGTTTTATGTAATCAATTAGCACTCGTTTCAATATTAATTTAATACCACAAAATTATATTCAAAATTTGGCCATATGTGGGTTAATCTTATATGAAGCACATGTGTGTATGTGTTATTGATGTGAATCGGTGCTATTGTGTTATTGACAAGCATTGAGACTTGTTTGTTACAGAAAAACACACGTTCTTTCGATTTTTAATGCAATAGGGTGTTTTTCCCTGTAAGGTGCATATTATTTTATACACATAGATGCCTTCTTATTAATAATGAACTAGTGCATTCTATGAAAAAATACCATGTGCTTAATTATTTTTAACTCTCATGTATTTTGTTAAAACCCTAGTGATTATAACACAAATGTCCTTGTGTTTAAATATTTTACCGCCCCAATGATTTCACATTTGAATGCCTCTGTGCTTGAAGTTAAGTGGACCACACCAGTACCTACACACCCGTGCTTTTGCCTTATACAAATGCTTTGATTTGTAAACATCCGCTAACACCTATGAATGCCCATATATTTTTAGTTATAATCAACTTTTGTTATAGTATATGCAAAAACATCGGCTATGATAACAAATGTTGTAGGGGAGTTGCTTTTGGCATATTTTGGCAATTTTTTGCAATTTTGTAACACTAGAAACCTCATCTGTAACCTCTGCTAAAAGGTCTTTTCCTTGTAGTGTCAAAAGCAACATCCAACAATAGAACTTCTTTCTTTCCTAAGGCTTCACTCATATTGACTCGATCTTGTGCGAATTTTTCATGAACACATTGAACCATTTCCCACTTGTTTTCACAAATTAAGACTAGAAAGTTTGGACTCCCATCAACACCATTCTAAGTAAAATGGTCAAAGATATGAACGAGGTCCTTTACTATATCTAAACCTCCTCTTATAATACAAGTAGCTGAATGCTATATCTCTAATAATCCTAACACCTTTCTCACAACTTAGAATTATGTTGCGCATGCATTTGAGATTTAATAAGTTGCCCCTCTATAAATGGAAAATTTGGAGAACTAGATTGCACACACAAAATCTATATTTTATTACTTAATCAAACACATATTTATACAAGAAGGTTTTCTCAACAACATAACAAACTCACAAGGAAATCACTCAACCACATACACATAAATAGGGTCTTATAGTTGGAGAAGATCTATCACAACTAATTAGATCTAATAAATCTATAAGAATTAATTCTAACATCCTCCCTTAATGCTTACATCACACATAACAATATATAAATTACACAACAATATTTTAATAACTTTGATCCTCACTACCTTGAAAAATAGTTTTGATACTAAATCACTCTATAAACATACTTTTGTCTTTAAAAGTATATCCAACTATATATTTCGATAGTTATATAGGAAACTAGTCTAAATATTGAATATATCTAGCAGTAAATCATACAACTTGACCTTCTTCACATACACAAACAACAAACATAGAACATAGAAAGATGACATGTAACCATTATTCTTGAAATGTCGAACGATATGTCACCTATGTAAGTCAAGAACCATCACCTAAAACTATGTTAAACTAGGTTACTGTGTCGATTACAAACAAAATATAATTTTACAAGTACACACTTTTCAAACTGCACACCCAATTAAAAAAAAAAAACGAATTCCGTACACAGATGTAATGTAAACTTGATGCAACAGAAACAAACAGAATCTCTAAACCTTTGAAGTAAAAAAACAATTCTCACCTCTTATTTACTCCATTATATGCTCCATGGCATCAAATATGGTTCTTCCCACTTGTGTTAATGGCGTGTATGAATTACGGCACCCTCAAAATAGTGATTTCTAACAGCAAGATTTAAATAAATGTTGATTGCTCCTTTTTATGGCTGACACGAGTATGGCCGCTCACACCTGATTGGCTGAAATGACAACTCGAGTATCTCCTAGAGTTTAGAAGACAAGCAAAACAAAATTGTTTTCTGCCATGAAAAAAATAGATCTATAATTTCTATGCAAACAGAAATTGGACCGATGGATCCAAAGCATTAATAATCCTTGGAGAGAAAGAAAGTTATGCATTCCCTCTTCACGACAATAGCTTTAATATTCGAAATTCTAGACCTAGATGAACTGCATAGACATAGATGAACTGCACTGACAATAAATAGCATGTTCTATTTACTGGCTGAAACGGATGTAGTTGTATATATAACTGAGAAAAACCCCGATTGATTTTTATTCAATTCCTTCACCGTGTAAGTAATGAAATTGGCCCTAATTTTTTATAGGCTACAACTTCATAATTATTGTCTAAGTAGTAGCGATTATTAAGAAAAACTCCACCCTTCATCGATCACAAGCGCTGCTGCCATTAATATGATTTTCTTCCTTTTTTTCTCTTCTTTCGTGAACGATCTATGTTGTATTCTTTGATAGGCATTATGGAGGATCTGCTCAGGAATTCAAGCTGACACCGGCCACTATTAGGGTTGAAGGAAACTCACTTAAAAAAAATATCTACACTAAATATCTACAGAGATCAGTTTCCAATGTCTTGTATATCCTGGGCCTTCCCGTCAGGGAGTTATCTAGAGCAAACAGCTTTGATACTAAATTGGATAATTAGATTGCACACATAATCTATATTTTATTAATTAATCCTATATATATTTATATATAGGAAGCTTTTTTCCAAAACATAACAAATACCACATACACAAATAGAATCTGATAGTTGAATAACCTCTCTTACAACTAACTAGATATAACAAATCTGTAGATATTAACAAGAAATTCAAATCTCCCTACTGATTGCGTTCCTTTGAAATAATATACTGAGCGCACACCTATATCTCCCAGAACGCCTCTTATGGTTCTTCCACTTACCAGAACGATGTTATCTACCCAGTTAATCACACGAAAAATATAGCCCTGACTAAACTTAAAAGTTCCGTGGAATTTTAGGTTCCCATAGAATTTTCTCCACGTGATCTCGTTCCATTTATTATGACGTCTATTGTCCTCACTGTTTGCTTACCTACATTTAGAGCAGCATCTTTGGCGTCCTTTTCTATCAAGGTTTTGCCAATGACTTTCTTAAAATATATGAATAATTTTGTGTTCTGAAAATGAATCTCACAAAAAGTACTATATTCATTTTCTTCCATATTTTCACCCATTGCTCCTCTGTTATTTGTCTCCCTTACAGTTTTCGGAGGAAATCCATGAAGTTTACTGAAATGCTTCATTTCCTTCTTCAAATCCGTCTGGGGAATGACGCTTTTAATCTCAAACCATTCTCTAGTAAGGGGATTGCGGGTATACCGTTCAATTTCCCAAATGGTCCGCAGAGTTTTTCTATTATAGAGAAACTGCTCCAGTGGTAGTCGAACTGGGTCATAAGCAAATTCTCCGGTTTCGGTTTCCATTTGTCCTTCGCCCAGTATTTCCCATTTCCGTTTGTCCTTCTTCTTTGTAATGTTATATGTTGTTAATGCTTCTGTGTAATGTTAAATTTCGTATACAACATATTTTTCAAATTGGAAAATAACCTCTCTTTGAACCTTTCAATAGATTTTTGAAAATCTTAAAAGAAGAAAGCAATGTTTAAAGTTATTGCTTAAGAGTGACATTACAACTTTCGGCGTTCACTAGCCACGGGGCTGTCCTGGTGAACGCCTACATGAGTTTGCGGCTGTGTTGGTGAATGCTCTGTGAATGCCCAAAGGTTTAGGTTGGTCTACAAAATGAAAGGAAGTTATAAAACAAAAAGTCAAACATGAATTTACTTATACTGGTAAATTGGTAAATATTAAATGGTCAATGTTTACATTTTGTAATAAAATCTTAATCTTTGTTAATCATTCAGATTTGCCAATCAAGTAAATCTTAAATATGATCAACTAAAACATAAACATGTAAAGGGATGCTTTTATAATAGTGAGGAAGTTAGTGGTTAAAATCACAATCATTAATTTATAATCTTTTCCATATAAAACCAATTAAACACTAAAAACCTATTAAATATGTCCATTATCAATAAGTGTACACCTTTCTACTTAATTATCACTAAACTAAAATACATATTAAAAAAATTAAATACCTAGAATATTCTTAGTCGTCACAATAAATGAATGGCTCTGATTTCATCCATTAACTTCCAAGATGTTATAAAGACATCCATTTATATGTTTACTTTTTTACATTTATCTAATGGTGTTTAAAAATTACGGTGTTCACTAACTTATTGCCACATCTAAGTGATTAAAAAATATTAAAATATTCACGGCGTTTAAGATATTCACAAGCAGCGAGTTAGCGGCTGTGCTAGTATAGATGTGTTTAACATCTGTTTCATTTTTAAAACAAAATCTATCGTAATATGGTTTTTCAGTCTTCCACTTTGTGTTTAAGCATCAACGTTTGTATTGAATTACTCAGTGACTCATAAGAAAGGTAAAAATGACAATACTTTTACTTTCCTTTTGGCTGACGTCAAGTGTAGTATATATGTATTATTTTATCATTTGAAAAAGATATCATACTGAAAATTCTCTCGCAAAAATAGCTGGGTCTATATTTTCCTGCTAAACCCTAGATTTGCATAGACTCCATCTCTACACCTTCGAGGTTGTCTAGCTCGCTCCCATGTCGAGTGGAGGCTCCGGAACTCCTCTTGGCTTTGTTGCTAATGCAACAACGGTTAAACAACAGATTGATTTGTTACGGAAGTTCTCTAACAAAATGACCCATATGCGTTTCATGAACAAGAAGAACTTGATTCCGGAGGTCCACTTGCGCTAGGTTTCGGTTAGGTGTAAAGCCCCGAATTTTGTTGACAAAATATCGGTGGGCCAATTCGCTAGGTTATGGCCATCTCCATAAAGGAGATAGTAGCCATGGATCAAAGGAAAACTTAATCACACTTCTTTTGCTCGAGGTTATTAAGATATTCTATTTCTCTTCAACGAAGAGAAAGACGCCGATTTTTTTTTTAAGTAGTCATTATTTCTATGGTTCGGTAGCTCTATATCTCAATCGGAGGATGCCCGATTGTGATCTAAAAATGGATATTCGATATGCTATCCCTATCAATGTTGTCCAACGTCGTTTTTCCCTTCATTTTTGAGGGGATGATGTCCTAAGAAGCATTGGGGAAGTATATAGATAAATCGAAAACCAAATTGGCCATGTATGCTTGTGTCAAAATATGTGTGAAAATAGATTTGAAAAAAAGCTTATCTAAATCCATATGTATAACTCTAGATGGTTGGTATCACATTAAACAAATAAATCCATTTCTCTAACCCTAGATGGTTGGTATCACATTCAACGCATTAACTATGAACTAGTTCTTCTCAAATATAGAATATGCCATGAATATGTTCATGTTGTGAAAAAATGTAAAAAAAAAGCTCCGGGTCCTATAGAAAACCTAGGACATGAAAACAGTAATTAAAGAAGAATATTCGAAAATGGTTGAGAATGAAAGTTGCAATGGATTTCATATTGATTATTTAAATACTATTCAATTGATAGTTTTAAGTTGTAATTGCAAAAACGGTTCCACTAACTAATTAGTTTCACGGGATTACAACTCCTAATACTCCTTCTTAATTAAGAGGATTACATTATTAATAATGTGCAAACTTTGAAGTTGAAATTGAAAAACATCTCTTCTCAAAGGTTTAGTGAAGATATGAGCTAGGTGAGCTTTAGAACCACAAAATTTGAGGAAAATGTCAACATTTTTTACAAGTTGAATGAAGTGAAATCTAGTATCAATGTGTTTGTTTTTCTTATGAAAATCATTATTCTTCCACAACGAAATGACACAGTTATTGTAAAAAAAAATAGAAATAAGTTATTTTGTGGTATATCCAAAATCCATCAAAAGCCTTTTAAGCCAAACTGCATGGCATGTTGTTGTCATTGCTACTACATATTTATCTTTTGCAAAAGAGATAGAAACTATGGGTTGCTTCTTAGATGCCCATGAAATCAAATTCTTTCCAAAAAGAAAAAACATAGCCCGAAGTGCTTTTTGTGTCGTCAATACTCCTGTTGGTATAACCTCTAAGCATACATTCTATTGAAGCTATGTACCACAAACCATAAGTGGTTGTACGTGCAATGTATCTTACGATCATCTTACCAAGTTTCTAGTGAGAATCCTTAAGAGATTCCATAAACATGGAAATGTAACTTGTTGCATATGTTATGCAAGGTCTTGTAGTAGTAAGATACATAAGACTACCAACAAGTTGTTTATACAATGTGGAACTTATTACTGATCCCAAATCTTCCTTGCTTAATTTAGTGCCAAGAGCAATAGGAGTGTGATCAGGCTTACACTTTTCCATCTTAAACTTTTTCAAAACTTCAACATCATATTTCTGTTAACTAATAAATATACCATGATCAGATTGTTCTACTTCAAATACTTCATTAATACAAGATCTGTCATTTCAAACTCAGTTTTCATTGCTTATCTAAATGCATCTAACATAATGTTTYRTGCTTAGATCATGTCRTCAACATAAAKACATAGGATGAGAATATTACCTTATTGACTTACCTTGATATACAAAGTAGGCTCACTTTTGTTCCTACTGAAACCATTGTTGAGTAAATAATGATCAATTCTACTATACCAAGCTCATGGAGCTTGCTTCAAATYGTACAAGGCTTTCTTTAATTTGTACACTAGACAMTCTTATGTTTTAMTTTMAAATATAGKTGGTTGATGAACATACACTTCTTCATTTAACACTCCATTCAAGAAGGTAGACTTGACATCCATTTGATAAATAGGCCACTTGTTTTGTGCAACAATTGACAAAATAAAACGAACAGTATCTAATCTTACTACAACTGCGAAAGCTTCACCATAATCAATGCCAGGTTGTTGTGAAGAACCTTTGGCAACTAACCTTGCTTTGTGTTTCTCAGTCTCATCTTTTTCATTCAGTTTAGTTTTATAAATCCATTTGACACTTATGACATTTTTATCTGCAAGTAGATAAACGRAATCCCATGTATTGTTTCTTTCAATAGCTTCTATTTCATTATTCATTGCATCTACCCATTCTTTTTTCTTTGCAGCTTCAACAAAACAAGTAGGTTGAGTAGAGAAAAATGAAAACTGTACTACATTATCATCTTGGTCATATCTATCACACAAACTTCTCATTCTTGGATGATTATGGATAGAATCTGATTCGCTATGAGATGAAGAATCATTATGAGATGAAGAACTACTTTCATTTTGATCTTTCAATATTGGAAGGTGTGTTATCGATTCTTGATGTTCATCTAACTTTGTAGGTGCTTGATGTTCATCTAACTCAAGAGAAGGATTGTGAGAAGTATTATTTTCCATTTGATCCCATGATTTATCTTCCATAAATTTAACATTTCTACTTACTAGAAATTTCTTAGCAACAAGATTATATAAACTCTTTTGATTGTTCACTATAGCCAATAAAAATGTACTTCTCACTTCTATCATCAAGCTTATTTCTTAGCTCTTCAAGAACATGAGCAAAAGAAGCACAACCAAAATTTTTGAAATGAGAAACATTTACCTTAGATCCACTCCATTTTTCTTTAGGTACTTTAGCTTGGGCATTGGAAATTGGTGATCTGTTAAGTATGTAAATTGAGCATGCAACTACAATAATCTTTGAACAATTTTCTTGTTGTAAGTAAACTCCTGTCCATGTTCATGATGGTGCGATTCTTTCTTTCTCCCACTCAATTTTGTTATGGAGTATATCTAGTAGTCATTTTCTTTTTAATACCATGATGTTTACAAAAATCAACAAACTCTCTTGAGTCATATTCACCTCCTCCATCACATCTCAAAACTTTGACAAATCTGCCACTTTGTTTCGCTGCTTGCCTTGAATTATTTGAATCGAGTGAAAGTCTCAGATTTGTGTTTGAGAAAATAAACCCAAAATTTCATGTTAAAATCATCAATAAATGTCAGAAAATAAAAACTTCCACCAATCCACTGATTTTGCATAGGTCCACACAAGTCTATGTGAACTAACTCTAAGCACTCATTGGCTCTATAATAGGATGATGGAAAACTATCTCATTGGTGTTTTCCTAGTATGCAACTTTCACAAGAATGAATGTGATTAATCGAAGGAGGCAGTCCTTTCACCATAGACCGTCTTTGTAAAAACCTCATACTTTTGGCTAGTAAATGACCATAACAATAATGCCATAACTCCGTTTTATTCACATTAAAAATATTACATTCATACTTATTCCCACTTCTCATTTCTAATGGAAACAATCTCTTCTTTGTCATAGGGTCCTTTGCAACAAGTCTTTTAGTTTGACTAAGAATTACGGAAGTGTTGTTGGGAAAGTAACATCATAACCATGCGCCATTAATTTCACAACACTCAACAAATTGTGTTTGGTATTTGGTACATGGTAAACATCAAGAATATTTTTCACTTCACCCTGCTTTGTTAAAACTGGCACAACACCTTTTATTGAAGCTTTGACCGAATGATCATCACCCAAACTAATTGTAGTAATAAGAGATGCATCAATATTAGAAAGTAGATCATTGTGACTAGTCATATGATTTCTACATCCACTATCTAGCAACCAAACATTCTTCTCAATAATTTGATGAGATACTTGACATGAAAGAAACAAGTATCAGATGTTTCACTTTCTGTGACATTAGCTTTATTTTTATACTGCAACTTACGACATTCAGATATATGGTGACCCAACCTTTTACAATAACGACATTGCATTTTTTATTTATTTGTCCATCTCTAGCCATGATATTGTGAAGACGATATTGACTTCTCTAACTTGTCTTTTGTTTGTTCAGTTTTATCTCTTGTTTGAGAATGTCCTCTACCATGTCCTCAACAATGTCCATGAAAACCTCTGCCATTGACACCTTACTCTGAAATGCATGTTCTAAAGTACCAAGATCGAAGGTCATCCTTGCTTCATGAGATAACAATGAACCAATCAATTCTTTTATAGAAAATTTAGTTAGATATTTTGACTCAAGAAAATTTGTTAGGGTCCTAACTCGCACATAGGTAGAACAATATATTCAGATGTAATAAAGGTTAATATTAATAAGTCCTTTCAATAAAATAGAATAAGGCGGATGTAAGAAGACCTAATAGAAGATTATGCTTCTAGAAGGATCTTCCTCTAGATGCTTCTTTTTAGTATAAATAGGAGTTGAGCGTATGAGAACCCTAGCTTGGATATTATTGTAATAGAGCTCTTCTCAACTAGAGGTTTCCCCCTCGAAGAGGCCCATGAACATTGCTTTCAGATTCAAAGCGTTATTTCTGTTGTTATTCTTATATCATTTCAGTGTTATTGTGGTGAATGTTCTTGTTATATTGCTTTTATTCTGCCATTACTAGCATTTTATTTCTGTTTTGCATACATTTTATATCCGGTATATTACAAGTGGTATCAGAGCACTTTCCTCGGCAGAAAGTGTGGGTTAAATTTTTTCACGGTAGAGATGTATTTTGGCATCTTTAAGCCATAGATATCTATCGTTACATGCATAAAGCCACAGTTGAGGGATTCATAAACATAGAAAATACAATTGGTACGTAAGTGCACATATGTTGGACACCCTTGTAACCCCTGTTGGTACCCCTTCGAGTGGTAGCGCATCAAACAACACCTGTGTATGGATCGACCTAGATTACTTGAATCCCTCTTTAGATAAACCGATCGGCCACCTGACTATTATAGTATCACCAAGCACAACACTCGGGAAGATACTCTCTAGTACCTAGGTAGTCAAGTAGTACGGTTAAGGGTATGGTCTATTCTCCTTAGTTAGTGCCCTGAGATATTGGGTCAAGTACTACTGTTGGACCTTGCACATATATCAGAGAGATATAGCACAGGGAAAACCCTTGGGAACAAAAACATAAACAAATTAAAACAGACAAGATCTATTGTCGCGCAACTGTGTTCGGGTTGCCAAGTAAATACACATTTCTTTCTGGTTAAGCATTTGAGGATTTCCTCTCTGCAGTATTGTTCACACTAGAGTATAACTCTGTAAAAAAAAAAAAAAGTCAGGAAATTTTTTCACCATTATTTCAGACCTATTCCATTGGATTCATATCTTATCCCTTATCACATTCATCCATATCATTTTTTTGGAAAAAATGTTTTTCCCCACTTTCCCCTTTTCAGTTCCCCCATCCTCATGGCCCATACTCATATCCAAGACTTGGAATCTCTCTTCAACACCTTATAATCTGGTCTCATTGAGACCCAACAAGAAGTGAAACAACTCAGTGCCAATGTTGCCGCCATCAATACAACCATCCAGTCCTCAATGGGAAAAATCAAACAAGACCTCACCACCCAGCTTGAATCCATCTTTTCGACACTCTACACTAAACTACATATCCCTACAGATAACCCTTCCTTTTCCTCACCCCCACATACTAAAGGTGACCATTCCTCTCATTCCCATACCTTGCAGAACCATCACTTTCAACGTGACCTACGCCTTCCACAGGTGGATGTGACCAAATCTAATGGCTCAGACCCCATTGGTTGGGTAAACCAAATGGAACATTACTTCTCTTTATATAGCATTATAGATGACTTGCCCAAACTATGGTATGGTGTTCTCCATCTAGATCAAGAACGTTTGCAATGGAGAAAAAAATCTCGTCAAGGGTATATTGATTGGACACAATTTGTGGTAGAGCTTTATGAGCGCTTTGACACTGACACCAACCATTTGGGTCGTTTGACAAAGATGAAACAATTAGGAACAATGGAAGACTTTATAACTCCCTTCAAGCGCCTCGATTTTAGATTAGAGGGCATGTCTGATGCCTTTTTTTTAGAGTGTTTTATTAGCAGCCTCAAGGGTGAAATTTGGGCCCATGTCCTCATGTCTCAGCTTGAGATTTGGGTGGAGGCTTCCAAAAGAGATAAAGAAGCACAACAGGTTGTGTATTCTCAAAACTGCAAACCCTCCTTCATCCTTCCCCCTAAACCAGTAAATCCCACTACTCCCTCTGCTCCACTAAAGATCCAAAAATTGACCCAGGTTGAAATGGTTGAACGCCAACTCAAAGTCCTTTGATATAATTGTGATGAAAAATATTTCTTGCGACACAAGTGTAAAGAACAAAAGATTTTTATGGCCATCTCCGAAGAGAGTTCGAAAGAAGATGAAGAAACCCCCTCTGTGTCTGAATCACCCGAATCCAATAACATAGCCCCTCCCTCAGACCCTCCCGAAGTAGAACTAGTCATTTCCCTCAATTCTCTCACTGTCTTCTCTGCTCCCCAAACCCTCAAGATAATCAGTTACATCAAGCATCAGAAGGTCATCATTCTGGTTGATAGTGGCATCACCCATAATTTTATTCATCACTGCATTTCCCAATAAATTCATTGCTACATCCATGCCATCAATAATTTCCAAATCATGATTGCCAATGGTGGTTCCATGAAATGTCGAGGGCGTTGTGAAAATGTGCATCTCCAAATTGGTGACTACCACCTGAAATCCCATATGTTTTCTATCGACATGGGAGGTTGTGACATTATGTTGGGTGCAGACTGGCTAAGGACTTTGGGTCCCATTCTCATGGATTTTAAAGACTTAACCATGCAATTCGACTAGGAGGGCCACCAATATAAGTTCCAAGGCATCACCACCGGTTCACCTAAGATCATTAGTTCCCATTGCATGGAAAAGCTATTCAAAAAGGGTCATTCTGATGTTATCATCCAACTCCATGCCATACAAGAAATAAAGACACCCTCGGTACTGCAAGACCTCCAAGCCATCATTTCAAAACATCATCAATGTTTTCCACTTCCCAAGGCCTGCCTCCTTCCCGTGGTATTCATGATCATTCCATTACCCTTGTACCAGGAAGCCTTCCCCCCAATATCCCTTCGCATTGTCCATATTGAGAAAATGGTCCAGGAACTCCTTAATGCAGGTGTTATCTACCCTAGTACGAGGCCCTATTTGTCTCTTATGGTCATGGTCCTAAAGAAAGAAGGTTCTTGGCGAATGTGTCCTAACTTCTGTGCCCTCAAAAAACTTACCATCAAAGACAAATTCCCCATTCTTGTCATTGATGACCTCCTGGATGAATTGAGTGGTGCCCAATTCTTCACTAAACTAGATCTTCGTATGGGCTACCACCAGATACATATGAAAGAGGTCGATATTCCCAAGACTGCCTTTAGAACTCATGAGGGCCACTATGATTTTTTGGTCATGTCCTTTGGCTTGTGTAATGCCCCCTCCACCTTCCAAAGCTTCATGAATCATGTCTTCCATCCTTTTCTCTACCATTTTGTCTTAGTTTTATTTGATAATATCCTGATCTATAGAAAAACATGGACAAACCATCTTTCCCATGTGGATTGAGTTCTCCATATACTCTCTCAGCACCAACTTTTCCTGAAACAGTCTAAATGTGTTTTTGGTGCCTCAGAAGTAGAATACTTGGGTCATCTGGCTGGAAAAGATGATGTTAGGGTGGATCCTAAAAATATTGAAGCTATGCAAGACTGGCCTCACCCAAAGAATCTTAAGAGATTACGTGGATTTATAGGCTTAACAGGGTATTATCGTACGTTTGTTAAGAATTATGGGAAGATTGTAGTACCTCTCACTGCTTTCCTCAAAAAGAACTCTCTCACTTGGACTCCATCCACTGCTCAAGATTTTCAAACCCTGAAGATGGCCATGTGCACCACTCCAGTCCTCACCCTTCTCGATTTCACAAAGACCTTTGTGTTGGAATGTGATGCCTCAGGGAAAGAAATTGGTGTTTTCCTTATGCAAGAGGTTCAACCTTTGGCCTTTACCAACAATCAACAATCTAAAAGAAATCTGGGAAAATCCATCTATGAAAATTAAATGTTGGCTATTCTACATGTCATGGATCTATGGCGTCCTTATCTATTGGGGCAATGGTTGCAAATTAAGACAAACCATCAAAGCCTCAAGTATTTTCTAGAACAATGCATTTACTCCCCATAAAAACAAAAATGGGTGACTAAACTCTTTGGATATGATTATGAGAACATTTATAAGAAAGGTGAAGACAATGTCGTTGCAGATGCACTTTCCCAAAAATATGAGGATGAAGGATCCCTTTTTTCTCTTTCATTCATTGTAACAGATTGGCTCCAAGCCATTCGTCGGGAATGGCTACAAGATCCCAAAAGTTCGGAGTTGATCCAACAATTGTAGTCCAATCCTCGAGCTTCCCTAGGGTACTCTTGGATCCATGAGGAACTTTGATACAAAGGTCGTTTGTATTTAAGTAAACAATGAAATCTTAAATCCACTGTACTTTTTGAGATTCATGCTACCTCCATAGTAGGGCACTCTCGGTTCACCAAAACCTATGACAGGGTCAAATGTTCCTTTTTCTGGAATGGTATGAAGCAGGTCATTCGTAATTTTTTAGTTGAATGTGATGTGTGTCAACGCAACAAGGGAGAAACAGTCAAATCATCGTGCACACTACAACCGCTCCCGATTCCACCTACTATTTGGAAGGATATTTCTATGGATTTTATTACTGTCTTAACCAAATCGGGAAATAAATCCGTCATCATGGTGGTTGTTGATCGCCTTTCCAGGTATTCTCATTTTTGTGCCCTTCAACACCCATTTACAGCATCCACAATGTCTCAAATATTCATGGATTAGGTCTTCAAGCTTCATGGCATGCCACACTCTATTGTTTTTTATCGCGACCCAACTTTCACAAGCAATTTTTGGCAAGAACTATTCAAGATACAAGGCACATAATTGCATCTCAACACAACTTATCATCCTAAGACGGATGGCCAAATGGAAGTTGTCAACAAGTGTTTGAAAACTTATTTGAGGTGTTTTGCCTTGGAAAATATAAATCAGTGGGCTCAATGGTTACCCCTAGTTGAATGGTGGTACAACACTTCATACCATACAGCTACATGCATGACTCCTTTTGAGGTAGTATATGGATAGAAGCCACCTTCAGTTCTCTCATACTTACCGGGTGCCTCGAAGGTCCAGGTGGTTGACCTAACACTTACAGCTCAAGAGGCTATTGACCATACCCTAAAAGAGAATTTGGTCATGGCACGGAATCGCATGAAGAAACAAGAAGATCAAGGTCACTCTGAACATCAATTTGCAAAAGGGGATCAAGTGATTCTTCAACTGTAACCTTACAAGAAAACTTCCCTCAAGGCCGAGAATTGTCAGAAGCTAGTGCCCAAATTTTATGGTCCTTATACCGTGCTCAAGCATGTGGGACAAGTCGCCTATCAGTTAGCTTTGCCCAACCATTCAAAGCTACATCCTGTTTTTCATGTTTCATGCTTAAAGAAGGTAATTGGAGCTAAGTGCCAAATTCAAACCAACCTTCCAGAGTTAGCTGAAGAATGATCCATTTAGCTACAACCAAAATCAGTTTTGGACCAACGTGAGTGTCACCTATATCAGAGAACCATCAAGGAAGTGCTAGTCTAGTGCAAAGATACAAATCTAGCAGACGCCACTTGGGAACCAACTACCATTCTGCAACAATTTCCTCATCTCAAGCCTTGAGGACAAGGTTGTTTTTAAGGGGGCGGACATGTTAGGGTCCTAACCTGGACATAGGTAGAACAATATATTCGGATGTAATAAAGGTCAATATTAATAAGGCCTTTCAATAAAACATAATAAGGTGGATGTAAGAAGACCTAATAGAATCTTCTGCTTCTAAAAGGATCTTCCTCTAGATGCTTCTTTTTAGTATAAATAGGAGTCGAGGGTATGAGAACCGTAGCTTGAATATTATTGTAATAGATCTCTTCTCAACTGGAGGTTTCCCCCTTGAAGAGGCCCATGAACATTGCTTTCAGATTCAAAGTGTTATTTCTATTGTTATTCTTATATCATTTTAGTGTTATTGTGGTGAATGTTCTGGTTATATTGTTGTTATTCTGCCATTACTAGCATTTTATTTCTGTTTTTCATACATTTTATATTTGGTATATTACAAAAGTAGTAACTACCATTTCAAATTTCTTAGGTAAACTTCTAAGAAATTTTTCAACAACTCTTTGGTTTGTGAGTTACCGTTAATCCTAAGTCGATTCATAATACCCATAATTTTAGTCATAACTAATCAACACTTTCTGATTCACTCATCTTGAGGGCTGCAAATTGAGTTCAAAAGGGTTTGAACTCTCACATTTGTCACTTTGTCATTACCCTTATAAGCCAACATAAGAATATCCCATGCTTCTTTAGCAGTCTTGGTACCAATAATTTTAGGAAATATAGAATCATCTAATGAAACAAAAATATATGATTTTTCTTTTCCTTCTTTTTGTTTAAGTTCTTCTAATGTTTTTCTTTCAACATTAGTCATAATTGCAATAACATTTGCATAAGGTTCTATGAACCATGTTTCAACACAATCCCAACATCCTTGACCTTGCAAAATGTCGTTCACTTTATCACTCCAAAAATCATGAACCAAGTAAAGTTCGTGCTTGAATTGACCAAGAACTAGAATTTTTTCTAATTCCAAAATATCAGGCACATTTTTTTTAAAATAATTGATATAACTCCAAGTGACTTTTCAAATTTCAATGAAACTTTAAATAAACTTCAAATTTTATAAATACTCTTCAACAAAATCGACAGAGTAAATAAAAATGTAATGGGTTTATTGTAAATAAAAGGGAATTTCATGCCTGTAATTATCAGCCAACGTCCTCTTCCAATTTGGCACTGGCTCTTCTCCAAACTAGCGAAAAATCTATGGCACTTCTTCAAACTAGCGGGAAACACTTCTCCAAACTGGTGGCAACTTTGTGGCACTTCTTCAAACTGGCGGGCAAATTCTTCAAACTGGTGGGAAACTTCTTCAAATAGTCTCTCCTTCTCCCAACCTATCGCTCTGATACCATGAAAACAATAAATAAAGAACAATACCCGCAAATGGTTGAGAATGAACGCTGCAATCGATTTCATATTGATTATTTAAATACTATTCAATTGACAGTTTTATGGTTGTAACTGCAAAAATAGTTTCACTAACTAATTCGTTTCACGATATCACATTCAACAAATTAAATATGAGTTGCTTCCTTTCAAATATATAATATGCCATTACTATGCTCGTCTTGTGAAAATTTTCAAAAAGAAATCTCGGGGTCCTATAGAAAACCTAGAAAAAGTTGAAAGATGGAATCGAGCTAAAAAAATGATTGTTGGTGGTAATTGATCTTGTCAAAATTCAACCCCATCTCCCTTAGATAATCCTAAAAAAAAGAAACAAAGAGGAAGAAAACATCAAGGAATTATATGGGAAAATTTTCATTATCAAAAGTAGGAATATCTCAGAAGGAACATCTTAGGACCCTCATATTACAACTTAAAACAAATTTGTATCTAATAATAGTAAGTGGATCAAATGAGTTTGAAAATGAAATGCACTCTATCAGACATGAAATTCTAGATCTAGTTCTGATTCCTCACACATTTTACTTCCTAGAGAAAGTAGACCACCCCAACAAATAGAGGAGAAAAATTCAAAGGATGGGAGGCGAGAGGATCAAGACCTAGGTACTCGTAAATCCTCTTATCAACATGGGAAGACAACAACATGAAGGAAATCATATCAAGCTCTAAAATAAGGGGAAATATAAAAATTAAAATCAACTCGAAAAGTAGGAAGGAAATCTTAGAAGGAAACTAGAGAAGAAACATCAAACATGAATAAGGTAATGGGGATCCAACAAACTATACAAATTTTTTTAAGGAAAACCAAATAAGGAACAAGAGGTTCCAATGCCTCTATACCCCTCTCTAGGTGCTCCTCCTTCTATTTAGTAACTATAATAGTTCTCTCTTAGAATTGCAGAGGTTTAGGTAGTAAAATTAAGGAACAATGTCTAAGAGATCTCATAAGCGAGAAACAAACAATTGTAATTATTATTTAGGATACTAAATAAGAAGAACAAAAAACATTAAAAATAATGAAACATATTTGGAAAAATAGTTGAGGGATAACAATTTGTTCAAGAGGAGTATGAGGATGAATAATTACTCTATGGGACACAACTAAAATTGAAATGGAAACATTTTGCAACACACAACATTGGATTTTGAATCATCTTCACCACATGGAAAAATATGTTTCCTTCACATTAATTAATGTCCACATTCCATTGAGATACCAAATTTTTTTTTATTATGGGTTTAATTATAGGAGGTTGATGAGAATTATGGTCGAAAGTCTAACATTGTGGATGAGATTTCAACATTATTTTGATAAAATTGCAAAAACAAAGGTGGTAATATAGTTCGTGACGCCATGAGAGAAATAATGGAGGATTTAATTTTTGATTCAGACCTATCAAATGTAAAACAAATTAAAGGAAATTATACTTAGAGCAACAAAAGAGTAGGTTTCAAATGCATAGTAGCGTGTTTGGATAGGTTTCTCATTCATAGTGATTTATTACTTTCTAATTACATTATCTATCGTAAAGTTATACCTTTTCGTAAAGTTATACCTTTTGTTGTCTCCGAACATAATCGTATTGTCCTAGATTTCAAAACTTCAGAAAAAATTTGGCCTATTCTTTTTAGATTTAACCTACTTTGTCTTCAATTGGAGAAACTTGTATCTCTTGTACACAATGATTGGCATAAACCACTCTCAATGTCTCCAAACTATATCTAGGAATCTAAACTTAAGCAAATAAAACAAGTTTTGAAGTATTGGGCCAAAAGAATTTTATATACCTCTATAGAAAGAAAGATGGACTCCCAAAAATAATTGGAAGAAATACAAAAATTAATGTAAGAGGAGGAGGTGACTAAGCATGTGTTACATGAAGAGAGAGACTTGACAAAAAATCTATATGCACTTTTCATAAAAGAGGAAGAGGAATGGGGATTAAGATCCCAAAGTATTTGGATAAAATAGAGATATATGAACAACTCTTTCTTTCACTAACAAGATAAATCAAGAGGCACATAAATATAATTAAAATAATCTACCTAGAAAGAGGGAAATCAATAGAAGAGTTGGTAGAAGTTAAAAAAGCATGGGAAACACTTTGAATGTATTTATATAATGGAGGAAGAAGAAGCTAGAGAAAAAACTAGTGAAATGTTGGAACACATACCATCATTAATAACTAGTGAAGGGAAAACGATATTGTTGCAATAAATTGAGGAAGAAAAGATTGTTCAAGATATGTGGAGTCTAGAATTGGATAAATTTATACTAATTGATGACTTCTCCATCCACATCGTTAACATCGTTAGAACCTTTTAGGACCTAGTGAAGCATGACTTTAGAAAGATGTGAAACTATTTATTAGAAAATGAAAAAAGTGTGTGGTAGAACCAACTCCACTTTTCTCTCTCTGATCCCAAAACAGGTAAACCCTACCACTTTTTCTATTTTTCATCAAATTTATTTATGTAACTTCCCATATAAAATTTTGAAAAAAATTAGAGCTAATAAAATGAATAAATTTTTTCCTAAATTAATCTCAGAAAATCAAGGGAATTCAAGGAAAAAATGACATATTGTAGATAATATAGTTTTAGCTCATTAAATTATTCCATCAAACATTACAAAGAAAGAAAAGGGCATGATATTAAAAATCAATATGGCCAACATGTTTGCTGTAATGACCCTAATTGAATAAATGATTAAAGATTATTAAGTAAGATTTAATTAAAGGAAAAATTGAGGATTAACTAAGTAATAATAATCTAACTGAAGATCACATTTAATGACATGTGACATAAAATTAAGAGATAAAAAAAAAAAAAAATGATATAATAGGAATTGTGTATGCAGTAGAGGGTGGCGTATGCAGGGAGAGGAGCCCAAAAATCCCGAGATGATAAAATATTAATGAAAGGATGAAGGACGGAGGACAGGGGTGGTGGTGAAGTAAATGTGTGAGTCGACAGGGAGGAATAAGGGACAGGAAGAGGGGGATGTGCACACCATTCGATGGGGGGGGAATGTATGCTGTGGACTGTAATTGTTGAGCCGACTATATTGGCGGAGACTATTGTGTTTTGTCGTGAGAAGAGAGCCTCTGGACGGTTTTGTTTTTCCGTGAGCAGAGAGCCTCTGGACGGTTGTGTTTTGTTGTGAGTAGCAATTTTCTGTGCACTGTTGTATTTTTTGGACTGTTGGCTTGCTGTGAGCAAGGAGTAGAGTTCCTGGTTGATATTTTATCCGGGGAGGAACCGGGTTGCTGTAGGTTTTGGGCACGGAGGGCTAGGATATCCATAGATATCCTGGAGCTAGGTAGTTTTCCTAGTTGGCAGGGAGGACAATAGTTTTGGGCAGTTATTTTGTTGTTTGCGGTAGGATTGATGTGAGGAGCAGGTAGCAGGAATGTAGCATCAAGGCACAGAGACAACATAAATTAGCATCATAACCAGGTTCTTGTTAAGTTATGTATTTATTTCTTTCTTCCATGTAATCAGTATTTGTGGATAAATCTAAGTTATGGAAGTTGTTGTTATGAAAATGAATATTATGCTAGAAAGTTATTGTTTCAGTTTACTAAATAAAAGGTTTATGAAACGTAATGATGTTTAGAAATATATGGGCATTACATATGGTATCAGAGCGTCTTAGTTTGAAATCTGGGCCTAAGGGCCAAAATCCCAAACGATTAACTCCAGCCACGCTTAACCTATAAGAAACACACGTTCAGTTTGACTAAATAGGACTGATACAGTGTGGTATCCAAGATGTTAAGCACGAAAAAGAGAAGTCATAGCTTAATTTTTTCCTTGAGCAATGTTGTTAATGAAGTTTCGGGTAGAATAGACACCTGAAACCGATGAAATGTCGTGGGAAGCTTCTATTGAAGGCTTGAAACTAGTAAGATTCAATGATTACACGAACCATACTAAATAAAATGCAAAAAAGACAATTGCGAGACCTTGAAAAGGCCTACTTCACCTTGAACTTACCTAAATGGGGGAAACTGTCGATGCACAGTCAAAAAAAGGAAATTTAGTAGACTTGTACCTCATAGTAATAGTGTGAACTAATTGCCTATATTAAGCCTCGATGATTGTAATAATGAACTATAGACCCATATAAATTTCAACCGTGCCGAGAGAGAAATTTTAACACTACGTAATGTTTTGTGCAACTAATCGATTTTCCCAAAGAAGAGTTGTCTATTACACGGGAGAACGGATCTGTGGCATCATATCTCAGGCGAAATCCCGTCAGCCGTTAGATCTAGAAAAGTTGCGCGAGGTTTAAGACCTAGCATGCATAGGAGGAGTCCCGGAAGAGTCATCGAGAAATCTGAGTCATCGGGGTTTTGGTAAGTCTGAGAATTGAGACCTTGTAGCTCTCAAAATCCTGAGAACGGATCCTTTCCATTGATCTCGGCAGGACACGTGTCAGTGTTCTGGGGAGCCATCGATATTTTACCATTGGAGATTTTAGGAGTGTAGAACCGTTGCATAATGAAATCGCGATTTGCAATTTTCCGATAGGATCGGAGTCATCCAAAAAGTAGTGACGCGTGTCGGAAGATCCCGAAGAGTCATGAAATCAGGGTTTTCAGAGACGTGAGACCTGTGCAGGTTGAAATCACAATACGCGATTTCCCGATCGGATTTGGATCGTCCATTGTGCATGATGTGTGTCAGGAGATCCCGAAGAGTCGTGGATCGGGAATCTGGGTTTTCGAAGACAAAGAAACTGCGTCACTAGGAATCATGATCAATGATATATTGACAGTGACATAGGCATGGTGGGACCACTGGAGTCAGAATGGAGGACATGTGTCCATCATCCGGGAAGAGTCGGGAAATCCATGGGAAAATCCCGACACAATCACAGTCGTCCATCTATGGGATAGGTGGAAACCATCGAAAACCATCGACGTTTGGCCCATTGATAAATCGATAATCCTAAGGACGCACGCGTGTTGACATTGTGAATGCCGAAATGCCAAAATCCCGATAGGGTGATACAAGGCCACGGTCACGGAGGCGGTCATGTGTACCAAGCTCGTAGTAAAAGGGGCTAACGAAGAAAAGGCCCCATCAGGAAAGTTGAGCACAAAATCTCGATAGGATGGTTTATGGTAATAGGATTGTGAGCGTGGTCGTATGGACCAAGGTATAATCAGTAAGGGGCTAGCTCATAGAAACTGAGCCCATCATGAATCGGGGTTTGGAGAGGTAAAGATTTCGCGACAACAAAAAGTCCGAAATGTCGATACAGAGTCGGGGATAAGTCACGGTAGGTGCAGAGGCCGTGACAAGCACGTGGAACCCATACGTGCCCGAATCCTTGGGCGCTCATTTAGTTTTTTTTATTTTTAAAATTGTTAAAAATAATATAAAATAAATTAAATATTTAGTATAAATAATTTGCATATAAATAAGGTTAACTTAGTTTAAATTAAAGTAAAGCTAATTTGGGTTAAATTAGTGTAATAATAATTCAACTATGTTATTAAAGTGTAAGGTTAGTCTACCTTGAAGTTGATGTTAACCAAGATTAGATGCTTAATCCTAACCCAAAACCGAGCCAATTCCCCTGATGGAGTAATGTCTTTTTACAGACAAGTAAAGAAAACTTACGCCTAACCCTGTTTCTAAGCTTAAGTAGCACCAATTTGAAACATCCTGGAAATCACCATGATAACTTTGGGGATGCAGGTTAAGTCATACAAGATGGCCAGGACCTGTAGGGATCGAGGCAGGGGCACATCATCACAGGCACCATCGACACCGCCAACGCCATCAACACCACCAGCACCACCAGCACCATTGCTCGAACTAGCTCTCATACTACGCTCGTTAGAAGCTATTAACGAGACTTTAAAAGGGCACCAACCAGCAGGGAATGAAGTGGAACCCCCACCATTTGGAATGGGTAATCTAGAAGCATCAAGGGATTCAGGGGGAGGAATTCCACCTGAAGACATCACTCGAGAGTTGCAGAAAATCAAACTTCCAGATTTTTCCAGGGGTTGCGCCAGTGAACGCGCGGAAGAATGGTTGGAAGGCATGTCCAGGTGTTTTTCCTTAAGGGACTATGCGTCCAATTCAAAGACAAAGATTGCAATTTTACAGTTAAGAGATAGCGCTTTGAACTGGTGGGGCAACTTAGAAAGACAACTACACCTTACCCCAGACAAAGTATCTTGGGAACTCTTCGAGGAGAGGTTTCAAAGAAAATATCTACCAACATATTATGAGGAACAACAAGTAGGGGCATTTCATGCCTTAGTATAAGGAAACAGAACTGTGGAAGAATACGAGATCAGGTTCATGGAACTAGTTAAATACGTTTCGTATTTGGACACTGACCAACGACAAGCAGAGCACTTCATTTATGGATTGAACCCGAAGATAAGGGCTATGAAGCGGATGTGGAAACCGTCTTCAGTGGTAGAGGTGGTAGAGAGAGCACGTTACGCAGAAGAACATATGAACCTAACAGGGGGTACAAGATCGACATTTCCGCATCGCCCAGGATTCATAGGAAATACCTCGAGGACATTTCGTAGGGGAGGGGGCTCAAGGCCACCACCTTATGGTAACAAATGTGTGCCAAGGACAGTAGCTGCAAGGATTTCAATGGTAGCTAGTGCAGCATCTCGTTCATCGCCAACGGTGCAGACAGGTCCACAACCATCTCGGGGAACAACTAGTAGGGGCAGAGGTTCCAGGGGAAGGAACTCATTTCAAGGACAGACACGTAACAATGCACAGGCTCCACCTGGTGTTACCTGTTGGGGGTGTGGGGGACCCCATTACCATCATGAATGCCCAGAGTTTCAACCAGGGTTCGTGCATAATGAAGGGAAGGCACTGATGGGGAAGGCAAGTAGAAGCCACCATATTTACGCAGCAGTAGATAACTTCCAGGCTGAACATCAATCCACCGTAGTGGAGTCGTCAGGTATGCTAAATCATACTAATGCTAATATTTTATTTGATTCTGGTGTGAGAAATAGTTTCATTTCACCATCTGCATTAGAAAAGAGTGGGATGGCAGCCTATGAGCACGATGACTTTGAGCAAGTCGAGATGTCTTCGAGGAAGAAACAAGCTGTAGGACCTAGTGTCGATAATTGTATAGTAGACCTAGGAGTGTGCACAACCAAGTTGAAGGTATACGTCACTGCTCTTGGGGCATATGAATTAATCATTGGAATGGATGGGTTAGTAGCTCATCGAGCTTTGATAGATTGCTTCACAAAGAAGGTGCTTTGTGTCAATGATGAAGGAAAACCGATAGAGATTCAGGGTGTACAGAGAAAAGTGTCATTACGCTTTATATCAAATATGAAGGTCAAGCGATGCTTGAGACAAGGGTGTCAAATTTATGTAGTGGAAGAAGTGAATGAAAGGAAGGGACCCTCATTGGGTCAATACCCAGTATTGCCAGAATTTCAGGATGTTTTTCCAGACGAATTACTAGGATTACCTCCTGAGAGGGAGCTTGATTTTACCATTGAGATAAAACCTGGTGCAGAACCAATATCCAAGACTCTGTATCGAATGGCAGCACCAGAACTTTGTGAATTGCAATTGCAGTTGAAGGAGTTACTAGACTTAGGGCTAGTAAGGCCCAGTGTCTCACCTTGGGGCGCACTGGTAATTTTTTTGTAAAGAAGAAGGATGGATCCTTATGACTGTGTATAGACTACAGGGACTTGAACCATTCTACAGTGAAGAATAGGTACCTAATGCCATGAATAGATGAACTCTTTGATCAGATGAAAGGAGCAACAGTATTCTCAAATATCGATTTGCGATCTAGGAATCATCAGTTAAGGATTAAGGAAGGTGATATCCCAAAAACTACCTTTCGAACTCGGTTTGGACATTACAATTTTGTTGTAGTACCTTTCGGATTGACTAATGCACCAACAGTGTTCATGAGTCTCATAAATGGCGTATTCCGGAAGTACTTAGATTGATTTGTACAAGTTTTTCTAAATGACATTCTCATTTATTCTAGAAATGAAAGAGAACATGAAAAGCACTTGCGAATAGTGTTATCTTGCCTTAGAAAGAACAAATTGTATGGAAAGTTGTCGAAGTGTTCCTTCTTCCAGAAAGAGATCCACTATTTAGGCCATATCATTTCAGGTGAAGGAATCTCGGTGGACCCAGAGAAGGTAAAGGCCATTCTGGAATGGCTAGTGCCGAAAAACGCACATGAGGTGAGAAGCTTCATGGGGCTAGCGGGTTATTACCGAAGATTTGTGGAAGGATTCTCAAAAATAGTGAAACCCATCACCACTTTGCAATGCAAGGGGGTCAAGTATGAATGGACAGAAGAATGTAATAGTGCATTCATTAAGCTTAAGAGGTTACTAACTAGTGCACAAATTCTACGAGTGCCAGATATGGAAAAGGACTTCATGGTCTGCACGGATGCCTCGAAACAAGGGTTGGGGGGCGTGCTAATGTAGGATGGAGGAGTGATAGCTTATGCGTCAAGAAAGCTGAAGAAGCACGAGGAGTTATACGCAACTCATGATTTAGAGTTGGCAGTTGTAATGCTAGCTCTGAAACTTTGGAGGCACTATCTTGTGGGGCGAAATTTTGAACTCAAAACAGACCATCAAAGTTTAAAACATCTCTTCACCCAAAGGGATCTGAATGCCAGGCAAAGGTGATGGAGTGATTTTATGAGTGAGTATGATTTTGGTATTTCATATATAGAGGGGAAGGAGAATGTGGTCGCGGATGCCTTGAGTAGGAGACCACGTATCTTCTCTTTGGTAACCTTAAAGGTCAGTCTGAGGGAATAGGTGTTGACACAACTACTAGGAGACAGTTGGTATTTAAAGGTTACTTCCAACCTCCAGAACAGGAGGTAGTTAGACCCAAAGTATGAAGGGTATAATCTAGAAGCAGACGGATTGTTGAGATATCGAGGAAGGATGTACATCCCGGAGAATGAGGATATTCGAAGCATCATACTGAAGGAAGCCCATAGATCACTTTATTGTGCACATATGGGTGTGAAGAAGATGTACACAGAGATGAAGAAACTCTTCTTTTGGGGAGGCATGAAGCGCGATGTAGTACATTTCATCGCAAAATGCCTAGAGTGTCAACAAGTAAAGGCCTATCACCATCACCTGACAGGCCTCCTACAACCACATGACGTCCCTATGTCCAAGTGGGAAGTCATCTCAATGGATTTTGTTGTAGGTTTTCCACTCACATCTCATAGACACAATGCCATTCTTGTGATAGTGTATAAGTTAACCAAGAGTGCTCATTTCATTCCGGTTAGAGACACATATAATGTTACTGATGTGACTCGAGTGTTCTTAAGCGAGGTTATCCGTTTGCATGGGATACCTAAGAAGATCATTTCAAATAGGGACTCTAGATTCACTTCTAGATTTTGGACAAGTCTATAGTCAGCATTGGGAACTCAATTGAACTTAAGCACAGCTTATCATCCTGAAATAGATGGGCAAAATGAGAGAGTAAATCAAGTCATGGAAGACATGCTTAGGATGTACGTAATGGATAATCAAACCGAGTGGGAGAAGTACCTACCTTTGGTAGAGTTTGCCTACAATAACAGTTATCATAGTTCCATCAAAATGCCACCATATGAAGCTTTGTATGGAAGTCCATGCAGAACACCATTGAGTTTGGATAGATTAGAAGATCGAGTAACAATTAGGCCAGAATTGATTCAAGAAATGGAGGAATAGGTGATTTAGATCAGGCAGAGGCTAAAGGAAGCACATGATAGGCAGAAAAGTTATGCAGATGCACACAGGACCAAACGAAATTATGAAGTGGGGGACCAAGTTTTCATTCGTATCAGGCCTAACAAGAGTACCATACGGTTCATAAAGGGGACAAAGTTGTCACCTCGGTTTATAGGGCCATTTAGGGTCCAAGAGAAAATTGGAACCGTTGCCTATCATCTTGTACTGCCACCCCACTTGCATAAAACTCATAATGTATTTCATGTATCTATTTTACGTCATTATGTTGTTGATGAATCACATAAACTAAATTGGAAAGAATTGTAGGTATCGGACGTGGGAGCCCTCATGGTTGAACCGTTACGCATATTGGACCATAGAGTCCGACAGGTCAGAAACCATTTGGTAGACCAAGTTAAGGTCCAGTGGGACAAATATAGTCTAGGATCTGCTACTTGGGAGGACGTCGAGACACTACGACGAGACTATCCATCACTATTTTGACCACCTCGAGAATGTGTTTCTCGAAGGAGGGGTGTAGGTAACACCACCTTTTTACTTAGACGGCCAGGATTACCTGAGGCCTACACACTTTATTTCCTAGTCACAATGAAACTATTAAGTGATATATTTAAACTTTAAACTTATGAACAATAATGAATGTTTAATTTGTTGATACTGAGAGGGGGGTGAATCAGTATCAAGTACAATTTAAAACCTTTTTCAACTTATACTTAAACCATTCAATTATATCCAATGAGAAATAAACAATAGTATAAGAGTTACACAAATACACCACAATACACCATGCACAATATATGAGAAATAATCAATAGTTTTTGTTCAAGGGAAGTAATGACTTCCAAAGGTAGCTACAGCTTCCAAATGTAAAGAGAGGGATAAACCTCC
>ML812001.1:132650-169822 GCA_009831015.1 Picea engelmannii
TGATGATCTTTACTCTTACTGTCCATATGTTGTATGTTGGTAGATGACACATGAAGAAATCTTAATAATTATTTAAAAGATATAAAATTGTTTAAGCTTATAAACAACTGATTCACCCCCCCTCTCAGTTGTTTTAGTATTTCCAACAAAGTATTATTTTTGTTTCATTAATTATAAAATGATGGAAGTAAAACAACATAGATTATACTTGCAAATTCAACAATTAATTTTTTATAAGCTAACATATACTCACAACCCTTAATTAAACCAATGTCAAACAATTTTTATAATGGCTCTTCTTTGTATGTTAGCACATGTTTGAAGACATTCAAGGATGGTTGTTGTAAAACAATGTAAAACATACAAAACAAAACCTTATGTTGTTATAAGGAAATAACAATTACTCAAAAACTTTACTATCAACCATTTTCTTCCTTTTGGTTGAGTTTTATGTGCAGAATCAGTTCCATTTTCTTTTCTATAAGAAAATATTTGAAAAATAATATTTAATGTATAATTAATTATTTGTACTTAATAGAAAAATTCAATGATTACATACATTTGAAGCATGTTCTTGATGAGATAGCTCCTCCTGCGATGCAATTATGTCCAATTCTTTAACCATCTCCTTGTACACATTTTTGGACATTCCTAGTTTCATATTTTTGATATCAACTTGTGGGTCCTCTGAATTTTCATAATTTTCCTGAAAATTTAACACGACAATAAAGTATTTTTATATTGATATATTAAATCTAAATATCACAAAATTGATATATTAATAAATGAATAATAATATATTTATTCTAAAAAAGTGTTTTTAGGAATATTATTTTTTGGTGTTATATGTTTTTGTTATTGCAAGTCTCATAACTCTCATTGACCATCACTCAGGAAATGATTTATGTAGTTTAAATATAACCTCATTCTTGGAATCATTGGACTAATTTCTATATTGTAAGTGTAAAGTACGTCTATAAGTTTGTTCCAATATATCCCTCATAGTTCCATACAAGTTTTTGTTGGGATTTGGTGACAATGAATTCCTCCAAGGATGGATTTGGATCATATTATTCTGTGTTGGTTACAACAAAATAGAACAAGTTAGAATATGGATAGGGATTCCATTTAATAATCAATTTCTTGTAAATGTATATAAATACATGTAAGCGAGTAGAGGTAGATACTACAGAGTGAGAGAGACAGACTGAGAACTTGTTAGTTTGTTGTAATCTCCATAATATGAATAATAAGACAACTGGTGGCTACGCTTGGTGGAAATAGCCCAACGTTTGGGTGAACCACGTGAAATCCCCGTGTTTCTTATATGTGTGATTGCTAATTATCATATACGAATTGTGTTTTCCACATTTTCAATTCTAACAAGTGGTATCATAGCTGATTGGAGGAGCATCAAATTATTGAAGGAGCCACAAGAGTGAAATATGTGTGAGGTGCGTAGAGTTCAATATTGCTGCAAGTCCCTCCTCTTGAAGGGTGTGACGTCTTATTACCCGGACTTACCCTGGTGCAAAAATACTAAAATCGTCATGGTTTAGGGTTGAGAAACAATGCGTAGATATTTCAATAAATCCCGACTTGAAGTGTATCAGGAGGTGCAGAGACCCTTTTAAGATTGTCCCACTCCCGTGGTAGTGTGAGGTGCGACAACTTCCTTTAAATCAAGAGTTACAATCTTCTTAAATTAATTCACATGATTTTTAAAAGGTCATGTTTAAAGCCACGAAATTTTTTTGAGTTTTTCAAAAATTGGGATTTAATATAATATTTAAAAGGGTGGAAGAATTAAAAAGGTGGATGGCTATTCGTTTGAGAAGTTGAATTTTCTTAAAAGGTTTAAAGATATATATATATATTCTTTTGGCTCAAACCTTTTTTGGTTTATTTTTTTGAACCATACTTTAAAGTTCCATTTTTTAATTATAACATATCTGTCATAATATAAATCTCACTTTATAAGCAGTGATTTGGGCATTAGGAGTTTTTTTGCTAATGGCTAAGATGTAGAGTTCAAAGTTTGAAGTTAAAAAGTTAAGCGGTAAAAGAAACTTTGAGCTCTAGAAGCTCAAGATGCGGGATTTACTCATGCAACAAGGGTTGTAAAAAGCATTGTGAGGAAAGTCAAAGAAACCAATAGCCATGACGAATGAGGAATGGGAAGATATGGATGCAAATTCTTTTAGTACCATTCGTTTATGTCTAGCGGATGATGTTTTGTTTAATATGGTAGGAGATGATGCAACATCATTCTTATAGAGCAAGTTGGAAAGTCTATATATGACGAAATCCTTGACGAGCAGAATCTACTTTAAGAGATAGTTGTACAGTTTGTAGATGAAAGAAGGTACAAAAGTTGTTGACCATTTAAATACCTTCAATGCCCTTATAGTTCAATTGATTAGTATGAAAGTTAAATTCGAAGATCAAGATAAGGCTATTACACTATTATGTTTGTTGCCTCATTCTTGGGATAATCTAGTCACCTCTATTAGCTTTAGTTCAATAGATGTTTTAGATTATGACTCTATTGTGGGAGCTTTGTTGGCTAAGGAGATGAGGAGAAAATATAGTCAAGAAACCTCAACTTCAGAGGCGATGCTACTCAGAGGTCGAACTAAAGAGAATAATGAGAGAAGTTTTTCTCGATCTAAGTCAAGACACATAAAGGGTAAAACAAAATGATGGTAATGTGGAAAAGAAAGACATCTAAAGAAAGATTGTTGGAAGAGAAAGAAATCTGAGGAAAACTCTATGAAGGAAGAAAATTTGGATGTAACAAATTGAGGTATAAATAATCAAGTTTTATCTGTTTCTAGTAACTTACAATATCAAGAAGAATGGAAATTAGATTCAAGTGCCTCCCACCACATGTGCTCACATAGAAATTGGTTCATTTCTTACCAATCTGTTGATGAGGGTGTTTTGTTTATGGGGAATGGCATTCCCTGTAATACTGTTGGGGTTGGCAGTATTAGAATAAGGATGTTGGATGGTATTGTTAAGGAATTAAAGAATGTTAGATATTTACCTGAACTTAAATAAAATTTCATTTCATTGGGAGTGTTGGAGTCTTGTGGATATAAGTACACAGGTCAAGCTGGAGCACTCACATTGTCGAAAGGTAGTTTAGTAGTGATGAAGGAAACAAAGGTTGATAACCTTTATAAGATGGAAGGGAGTACTGAAGTAGCATCTGAAGTGATGGATGTATCTTCTCGTTTATGGCAGAAGAATAAAGGTCATAAGAGCAGGAAATAATTGCAGGTACTGGTAAACAATAAATCATTTCCAAACTTAAAATCTTTGTTTCTGAATTCCTACTTGTTTTATATCTCTGCAAGTTATGATGGTGGTATAAAGGGATGTTGTGTGTGGGATCCTACTTTTCAAAAGGTCATAATTGATAGAGATATAGTATGTATGGAACAAACAAAAGGGTTGATTCAAGATCACAAAGGTAAATTTGTTTGCATGCTAGATAATTCATTGTATGGCCTATTGGTACCCAGACAAATATGCAAGAGGTGTGAATCCTTCATAGTGAGTTGAATTTTTTCAAAGGGTAGGAATGACTATATATTTTATAGTACATTCATAGTATTGATGTTATTTGTTGATGATATGCTCGATGTAAGCCGAAGCATGGATAAAATCAGTAAGAAAATGACTCGAGTGGACAGGACAATTCAGATGAGGGATCAAGGAGCAGAAAAACAAATTATGGGCATGGAAGTATAGAGAGATGGTAATGGTAATATGTGGTTGGAGTTCAATATGAACATTGTCAAACTAGTTTTTATCCCTCTTTCTTTCCATTATAATTTTTCTTCAAGTATAGGTTATGTCTATAAAGAAGAAAAGGTTATGTCTCGCATAAGTTCAGTAGGAGGTTTATTGTATGTGATGAAATGGTTAATACAAGATGTTTCACATGCTAATGATGTTTTCAGATATGTGACAGATTCAGGTGTTGTAGTGAAATGGGTGCTTCAACATTTGAGAAGCACAAATGTCACCTATAATGGTTACACTGAGATGGTTTGTGATAATTATAATGTATATTTTGTAGGTGTTTTAGATAGGAGGAGATATATCACTAAATATGTCTCACAACACAATTGTGTAAGACATGTTGGAGGTGGAGTGACCCCTCAGAAAATCCAAACTTGTGCAAGTCACACATGCAAGATCATGAAACCAGTTTTATTAGAGACGTTGCAGTGGTGCTTGGCTTATCTTGGCTTGCAAAAAAGCTGATGAACAAAAAGGAAGGAGAAAAATATCAGGTTAATTGTTGTCAACTTGGAGATTGTTGGGATTTGGTGAGAACAAATTCCTCCAAGGATGGATTTAGATCATATTATTCTGCGGTGGTTACAACGAAATACACCAAGTTAGAATAGGGATCGAAATTGCATTTAATAATCAGTTTCTTGTAAATGTATATAACTACATGTAAGCCCATAGAGACATATACAATAGAGTGAGAGAGATAGAGTGAGAACTTGCTAGTCTGTTGTAATCTCCATAATCTAAATAATAAGACAATCGATGCATATGATTGGTGGACGTATCCCAACATTTGGGTGAACCACGTGAAATCCATATGTTTATTATCTGTGTGATTGTTAATTATCATATGTGAATTGTGTTTTCCGCATTTGCAATTCTAATAGTTTTTCTCCTTTAATTAATCTCCAACACCACTTTGTATGAGCTAAGGACCAATTTATCATCATTTACATCTTCTATATTAATTAATTTTGTTTTTTTATGATGACATTTTGTTACCTTGTTGTTGGTGCCTGTACAACATTAAACATATGTGAATTAATAGAATGTTTGAAACATATCATCTAATATTCCTGAGTAGATTATTAATGAAAATTCAAAAAAAAAAAACATATGTAATAATGTCTTTTCTGTGACATCCCTCAAAAAAATAAACAATTTTATTTTTGTGTGATGGAAAATTATTTCCATTTTTCGCAAATTTGAATCTGGAATTTTTTTTCCATTAATGGCAATTACGATTTTCGAATATAATAATTGTATTCAATTATTGTGACTGTTGGACATAGATCTGTTTGTACCCAACTAACTATTTGAACTATGACACTTGTATCACAACAAAATATTTATATTAACTGTAGGAGGACAAATGAAACAACCATGTTAAAATCAGTTGACCATGACTCCATGAGTGGGGAGCATGTTGGAACTGCCTCTAGGTTGATTATGAGAAGTGGAAAATCAGAGATTTGGCCACTGGTAGCCCCTGAAAATCAGGGATTATGAGAGCTGCAAAAATCCCCAAAGGAGGGAAAAGATCTAGGAAAAAAGATTGATAAATAGAATATGAGAGGAGGCAGGATGTTGCCAAGTATGTTGGGAAAGGATTCTTGAACTCTCTTGTTGTTATGAGCACTGCGGATTGAGTGTGAGGCAAGAGGATTTTTGTTGAAACCAAATTTTCTTGTTGTTATGAGCATTGTTGAGTAAGTTTGAGGCAAGAGGATGACTGTTGGAATTGAAGAACATTGTCGAAGAGAAGTTTTCAAGTTTTCCCTCATGGATTCATGGTCAGGCTAGGGGGTGAATTGGAAAAGTAGATTTGGCTGCCCTGTTCTACGGTTGGGAGGAACGTGGTTGTTCCCCTTGGCTTTCTGCAAATTGGTTCAGATAAGTAAAATTTTCTCCTTCTTTGTTCTGAATGATTTTACATCTGATGCAATGTGTTTGATTGGAACTAGAATGATTTCTATTCTCTATCTGAATGAATTTATATCTAATGAAATGCATGTGTTAAATCGGAACCGAAATAATTTCCCTTCCCTGACGAATGATTCAATCACAGATGTAATGCATAGTTCTAATTGTGATAGAAATTGGTCTTTTTATTCGTTATGATAGTTGAAATGATTATGCATGGTTTAATTCCAGAAGAAATCCCCTCTAAATTAAATTCATAGTTAATTTTCTTTCTGTATGTGTTTTCTGAGTAAAATCAAGGCTGAATATTGGCATATTGGGAGTAGAGGTTATGTTGTAAGTTTCGTAATCTAATTGTATGAATATTGCCGGGAATAATATTATAGAGTTTTTTTGTAAACTCTATTCACGTTTCCTTTCCTTTTCCGACCTTTCGGAGTTTATCGGTTCAACATATATGGAGTCCTTTTTGTTCTTTCAAGACTCTAAAAACCTGAAGTGGCCCCACAGCCGATCGAATTTTGGATTTGGCGATTAACGTGGTAAGTTGTTCTTGCATCAAGAATTACCAAACACCGAAACCCGATGTCAGATGGATCCCTTACAATTTTTTCGTAATTTCGCAACTCGGCATTTCATGTCATGTAATGTTTGGCATCGAGAGTTAGTAAACCCTGAAACCCAAAATTGTAGGGCCCACACCCTAATCATTTTTTCGCATTTCTGATCTTCTTTTTCTTTTGTGTTTTTTGCACCATGTGTTCGTAAAACCTGAAATCTTGAAGTAGTGGGTCCCACATCTTTTTCTTCAAAATTTGGGGATTGTTGTATGGAGTGTTTGGGCACTTGAAACCCCAAAACCCCGAAGCCTGAATTCCTGAAATCCTGAAATGCTAGTTCCTTGAAATTGTGTACATTGAATGTTTGGACACCGGAACTCGCAAAGTTCTGAACTCTAAAATCCTGAAATTAGGGGTCCCACCTTTACCTTTTCGGAAATTCGGGAAATGTTTTGTGTTTTTATTTGGCATTTGAAACCCCAAAACCCTGAATTTTGAAATCCCAAAAATATGGGTCCCACCTTTACCTTTTCATAACTTTGGGAAATCTTTTGTGCTATTGTTTGACATTTGAACCCCCAAAACCCCGAATTCCGAAATCCCGAAATATGGATCTCACCTTACCCTTTCAGAATTTTGGGAATTGTCCTATATTGACAATCGACTGTTGTACTCACAAAATCCCAAAGTGATGGTCATTTCTCACGATTTCGAGAGTGGTTGTGTGCTTATATTTAACTGTTGAACTCGCGAAATCTTGAACTCCGAAATCCCAACATGTTGATCACTTTTCGTGACTTCGGGAGTTTTTGTGTGTTGATTTGGAGAATATTCCTCTCGATTAGAAGTATGGAAGTAGCAGACCTGGTTAAATATATGCTGGTGTTATAGACATCGTCAAATAAGGAAAATATAGGTAATTTGTACAAGATTTTAAATAACAGTGAAGGGAGGAGTATACATTATTGTACCATCAAGTAGGAAGTTTAAGTTGCATAGTAAAGAAAATCAACAAGAGTAAGGTCTCTAACAAAACTTCCAGACTCAAGATTTATAATAGAAAGACTACTTGCTTGAGACCTCAAAACTTTTCAAGGATAAAAGTACAAATAATTTTTTTTTTTTACGATGATTTTTGAGGTACATTACATTTTCATTCAACTCATTCATTGCTCTCAAATTTTTCCATTAACATTTTACACTCTTATGGACTTAGATCAGAAAGAATGTTATCAAGCTTCCTCATTTTGTGGAACTATATGACACAAAAAAAATAAAAAAATAAATAACTTACATATAGTTCAACCATATTAATTTTTTATAGAATTCACACAGAACCTTCATATTTTTTTTTTCAGATGTGTCATCATTGTGTCGACCATAAATTTTCTTATTTGAACTCTTCTCACTCATATTTTTATAAATACAAAACCCGTAACATTCAATACAAAAATTCTTAAATATATTTTATAAATAAATCAAATAATTTTCAGCAAAAAAAATGTTGTAACCTGTGCACTTTTTATATACAAAGCATCGACACATTTGTTACATAAAATGCACTCATGCATTCCATACAAAAACATGCACCAAACAATTTAATTTATTTTTTTAAATATTGTGAATTACAACAATGTGATATATATATAAGATATCACATCAACTAGAGTAGAAAATAAAAACATAGAAAAAAAAGTAAACATTCATAAAGAAAATTAATAGAAAAATTACACATCCATCAGAAGAATTTTTTTTTTTAAATTATGTGACACGATTTTTTGTGTCATTTAGATGAGAACATCGATGATATTTTTTTTATGCACCATATTTTTTAATTTTCTTTAAAAAAATGAAATATATAGAAACACACTCATGCATTTCGGTTGAAAAAACACAGTAGAAAAGTGGAAAACATTTCTTTAAAAAAACATCAAATCAAAAATCGTTAAAATAAATAAAAAAAGTGAGAGGGAATTTTTAGGATCTGATTCAATAAGTGGTCCCTTTGCATCACATGTCGAACAATTATATAAATAAAAACAACCCCATTAGATCTAAAATACTAAAATGAAAAGTCATAATTCTAAAGTAATAGAGGGAGTTAAACCCTAGGGTGAAATTTTACATTCACTTAAGAAAAAACAAGGGTTTAAGGTAAGTATGATTCTTTATTTATTTATTTATTTTATTTTTTTCTGAATGCAGGGTTTTGAGTGAATCACCATACCCTTCAAATCCTCATTTTTTGAATATTTTTGTTGTTATGAAGTATTCTTCTTCTCTAGAGTGCTCCTGGGTATGTCTCTCTTCCAAATATTTTTCTTGTAAATTTTGGAAAAATAACAAAAATATTGAATACCTTCTTAATATTAAAAAAACGTTATGAAAAGGGTGTAGAGTGAATCACCATACCCTTCAAATTACATATTCTGAAAAATACTATGGCTCCTCCAGAATGTTCATTTGTATGTCTCTCTTGCAAGTCTCTCCCCTGCAAAGTTTTGCAAAATAATGAAATAGTGAATGTTTTTTCAGTATTTAAATAACTTTATGAAATTCGATTCCTCCTCTTTTTTTATCGTTTTAAAAAAATCGTGTTTTCTTTTTTTTTAACTTTTTCAGCATGATAGTGTGTTTATGTAAGACACATAAGTGTGGCCATATTACATTACACACCTATGCCTCCATATGATTTTACACACAAGTTTTTTTGTAGTTTATAAGCGCACCTGTATGCATTTAAAGTTATTTGAACTTTTATTTCCACATAAAATAGTATATTCATTTCAAATTATCTTTTATGATAAATTCACATGACTTGTAATACTTCAATATACATTTTATGTCTTATGTCACCTTATTCTTAAAAAATGGTTGCAAAACTATATTCATACTCAGATTGTGGTATGGTCCTCAAAACGTATTTTAGATACGTACATGAAGAATTATTGCTAATTTTATTGAAAGCCAGAGAACAAATATTATTATATGATCAAGTGGTCAATTCTTCAAATTCTAGCATATTCCATATTCTTCAATGTTCATCGTGGACTTCTCCCTTTCCATATTCAATACGTTTAACTTATTTTATTTATGTTTCTATTATCTCATTGATTTTTTTTATCCATGTCAATCTGAATAAAAAAATGTATCCAAATTTGCAGGATCATGATTCAAATTGAGTTCAGATGCAAAATATTCCAGTACTAGTTAAAAAATGTTGGAAGGTCTTATCAAGAGAAACATACCACAACCAGTTGTCAGATGAAAATGGACAACCACTTTGTCGTGCCTAACATTCCATCTTCCAGCCAAAATTCTTGGTGAGCGATGGTAATAATTGTTTGGAGGAATGTAATTTGAAAAAAAAAATTATTGCATTATGCTTACTAATATCAATGATTTACTAATGTTCAATATTTTTGAAACTAGGATTCTTATGATGATGAGGTACCTACCTAGCATATTCCATTGCACCCCACAACATTGTCAACCAGAGAGAATGATGCAATCATAGCAAAACTTGGAGAGGAATCATACCAAGAATGGTTGAATCAATCACCTATTCAATTCCCACTAAGTCAAGATTCACCAATTAGGAATGACTATAGTAATACTAGTAGTTCTTCAGAAGTTGGAAATGGAGACAAGAAAAAGAAGGTTCGTATGGATGATTACTTACGGGATACGAATGCCATAGATACAATGTTGTTAGACGCTTTCCAAAATGATGAGCTAGGGGATGATGTTCATATGAATGATACAATTTTTGAAATCCTAAAATCTACTTCAACCACCCTTCTCTTTGGACCTAGTGCCCGATCAAAGAATACCCATATTGGGACAACAATTTTACTTTACAACGTGAAAGAAAAGTTTGGCATGTCAAACACATGTTTCTCAAAAATATTGAGGTATTTGATGAGAAAGTGCCTTATATTAATTTTGTGAAATCTTGTCACAGTACAATCAACATTAGAAATGATTTCTTTTATAAATATTAAATGTCATTGTACATTAATTCTATTTCCCAGTAACTACAGGATATTCAAAGATAAGGTCCTTCCTAGTGGTAATGTTTTTCTCAGTAGTTGCAAAGAGGAAAAGTAGTTGTTGAAAATGTTGGGTATTGAGTATATATCATACTATGCATGTCTGAATGATTTTATTCTATATAGAGGAGAATATGAAGAAAAATAGATATGTCTGAAATATGGGCATGATAGATTTCATAAATCAAATAAAAATGGTAAATCACATGGTCCTCTGCATAAGATATTGAGGCATATGCCTATAATCCCAAGGATTCAAAGGCTCTTTCATTGCAAAGAATTATCTATGCTATAAGGATTGTAACATCCCGCTCCTGGGCACACTAAGAGAACTTATTCTTTGAGGACACTTTCTTGCAAGTGATCTAGATTATTATTAATGCAAGAGCATCGTAGAAAGCCAAAGAACACGCCTAGTCAAAGGAATAGTTGAACGCACAAATGCAAAAAGGACACGTTTCGAATTGTTCCTTTGACTAGGAATGTTTCAAAATTGAAACAATTGAAAACGTTTTGAATTTTGAAATCTGAAGCATTAATGTAATAGCTAGGAGAAACATACTTACATTTATGTCTTGGAGATATGAATAGATCTAGAGAAATTATTCTCATCTGCCGGATGTAATAGTCATTTAAGTCTGTTTAATAAAAGTAGGTAGATTTAATTTAATAGATTAGACAGTTTAGAAGCATAGGAAGGAAAACAGATATAGACACCGTCACCCTTGTATCATTGTAACTTTATGATAATTCAGATTTCATAAGTTGTAGAGCTGTAGTAGATCACTATAGAGGAGAACCCATGTACAAGAGCACTTGAGTTAATATATAAAGCTTTGACTCAATTTTCATGGCGTTATGATACTTACTATTTACATTTGTTAAATGGTATGTTTACAATTGTTTTATTTTCTCTGTTATTCATTTGTTTCAATGATGTGTCGGGAGTATGATTTCATGTTGAGTGTATGAAGTATGAAAGAGGAGAAGAATGAGTTTCAAATGTTTCTCTTCTTGAGAATTCCTACAAAGAGTTTAGTGAATGTCTGCAAGGTGTGCATTAATGATGATCTGAGTTCTATCTCAGAAAGCTCAGGAGAGATATTAGTGTTCTCATAACAAGAAGAAGTGTAGGTGAGGCATAGAGCCATGCAAGGTGTGCGCAAGCTAGTTTAAGACTTAGAACCTATCAACTAAGGTGAAGGTTGAAGAACTACTATTGCAAAGAGTGCATAGGGTTGAAGACTCAAATAACCAGAGGTTATTTGAAAGTTGTTGTAAGGAGTGCGAGCAGGATTCCTTTTGGGGGCTTCAGGTTGCAAGTGAGAGATCAGGAGGGATAGCACCTTTGAAGTGTTCAAAGGGAGGCGGAGATCAAAATCATCTCGCAGAAGTCAATTTTAGGTGGAAGGAAACGGTGAACGAATGGTGAAACGAACGGTGAATTTTGTCCAGAGATCCTTGAAGAAGAATGAACGAACGGTGAAATTTCCTCATGGAAGAAGTGAGAAATACCATGGGTCGTTGGATCGTGCACATATATGAGAAGGTTAAGGATGAGTTTCTTTTAGCGTTTAGGAGCTTAGGAGGGGTAGTGACCATTGGATGAGAAGCAATAGGAGTCATCGATTCCGCTTTGGAGTGGCATTTCGGGGTTTAACATTTCGGTAATTCTGATGACAAGGAGACGGGGCACTTTACGTTGAAAATCCCGAAGTCACGAAACGCGATGTGTCTTTGGAGTATGGCTATGGTAACAGAGGAAGTAGCCACATGGACTGAGATTTGGTTTGGGGATAATCGTCATTGAGCCATTTCAGCATTTTGAAATTTAGGGATTTGGGAAGTAAAGGACACAAGTGATTTTGGAGTCGAGAGTTTCAAACTCTCGGTTCGCGGAATCCTGAAAAGATCAGATCTGCTAGATCTATTTCGTAAATCATGGATTGGAGTGACAAGTGATTTTTTGAGTCGAGAGTTTCACACTCCTGGTATCCGAAATCCTGAAGAGCGAAAGGAAAAATTCCCAAAAGGTTGAGGGACAATATTTGTTGGGCCCTAATCGGGTTTCGGGGTTTCGGGACAAAAGAGGTAGAGTTGCATGGTCAACGCAACTCCCTAAATCATGAAGAGAGAAATGCCGAAAGGTGGAAATTTCAGAATTCAGGGAATCATAAGGGAAGAGGAATGACTATGGATGTTCGCTCAAGTCCTGAAAAGCCGAAATTAGTGGGCATCTGTTCGGTGCATGGAAGGAGTCCACCTTCGTTGATAATTCACATTTCATCATTTGCCAAGAGTTGTGGAAATACATCGGGAATCTCCAACTCTCGAAACCCGAAGTCCTTTGTGGCTTAAATAAAGGGTTTAATTAACCCTTGGCATGGTTTTAGTGAAGATCCTGCACGGATCTCGAGCCGAGGGAAAGGGGGTCTGCGCCAATTATACTATTGGTCATTTGATTATGATTATTGAGCATATTGGATATGTTATTTCATGTGTTTACACAAACAAGTGCTATTGATTAGATTCTCCTGAGTGTGCAAGACTTTGGACCTTGAGGATGCAGAGGCATCGATGAAACCCCTTGGAATCTGTATCGATTCAGGGAGTGGACTATTATGTTTTGATTATTGTTAATATGACATATGCACATATAATTAGATGTTATAATGATTGATTTTATTTTTGACATGATTCATTGATGATGCAGCCTCACTATAGCTTGTCGATCAGACTCACATATGGAGTAGAGGGGTCATGCATGACAACTAGAGACATTGAGGGAGAGGTGTGGACAACATCATTTACACAACCTACTAGAACTCTCATCATGTCTCAAATTGTAGGTTAACGATTACCTAGTTTGAGAAGACCCACGATGTCATGAGGGCAGACATCGACAGTCGATCACGATGATTCTAAGGGGCGCACAATAATGCAAGGGACTTATTCCTTAGAGGCCCTTAGTCTCCCACAAGATCACTTAGTGGAGTATTGAATCCAAGGGTTTTTTATATCTACCAAGTTAGTTAAGAGGTGAGTGGCACCTTTGGAGCACATAGTGCATCTTGAAGGGCACGTCGCATAAGATAAATGGAATGAGGCGAGTGGCACCGTTGGAACACCTAGTGTGTCCTGAAGGGCACATCACATTGGTTACTAATAAGTGAATAAACCTATATGGCCTTAGAACGAATGATCTGATAAGAAAAATTTAAAGAAAAAATTCCTTAATAAAAATGTCGCCCAACCTCAGAAATTAAAATCTAGGTCTAAGTGATACTTCTGGTAAAAATAATAATAATCATCATTATCATTAAAAATTTGACAAATAGGGGGTAATAAATTCGATGAATTTATTAAAATCAAATTATATTGAGGGATTAAAATTTTATAAGGGAATTGATTGCTTTTCTACTTATGCTAATTAAATTTATTAATTAAAAGGGAAGAGGGGTAAAAGGTAATTTTTTATACTTGTTAATTTGAGTTTTAGATAAAAAGGGAAAAGAGGGAAAATAAAAATACTTAGGAAACAAAGGGAAAAGGGGGAAACATAAAGAAAAAGGGAAACATAAGGAAAAAACAGAATGACTAACTTAGTAAGGAATCTTCCCTTTTATAACTTTCTAAATTAAACTCAACTAGGAATTTAGTAAGGGCGTAATTCATTAAAATGTGTAAGGGGATATAGGGACACCTAGGAGGGAATCTAGGAATGATTTTAGGTGGGAGAGGGAAATGGGAGTAATTAAATAATTAATGAAATTAATTTCTAGGGAAACTAAGGGGAAGCATGAGATGTGTGCGAGGGAGGTTTTTCTGAATTAAATTATTGAAAAATAAATTAAATGAGAATTTGAGAAATAAATCACTACGAAACTCTATAAAAAGGATGGATGATGAGGAGGATGGACCTCTTCTTGGATGCATAATGTTACATTGCAAAATTTTGACTTGACTAATTTATCATGTGACAGTTGGGATACTCAGCTCAGTGATGAGTGGTAGCTTGGCCTTGTCAGGTGAGCTGAGAGCTCGTTGTTCTCTGGTATAGTTTGTGTGGCCCCTTTACGGATCGGGGGTCTAAGGGGGGAGAATATTACCCTTAGCGTTGGTTGGGAGGTACCGGTGAAGTCACATCGATTGGCAAGCGACAGCTGGATAGAGCATGCGAGACAACGACTCAGAGTTGTCACCTTGGGATATAGTATGCATGATTTATTTGAATGGTAGATTAATATGATTCTTACGCTTTCATTTTTGTAATTTTAATTGTGTAAAGAAAGTGTTTTTTTTAGCATTTTTAATCGAGAACTTAAATTCACCATAACTTTACGCTCACTAATTGAATTGATTCCCTTGGAAATCGATCCCTGACTACTATGACTATTTAGTCTGTTTTAATGATTATTACGAACAGATTGTGATTTATCTTCATCCTCATAGTGTTGCCCACCTTTCTACCTATATTGATTTTTCCTAGTTGAATGATTGTATTTCACTTTGTTACGATTGATTACCTCGACGATTTTTTATCGTTTCTCTTAGTGAACCGCTTATTATCTTCTACTTTTTAATGGTATTCTGATTTGATTTGATGGTATTCCATTAGAATGTAGAGAATGATTTCTTTAATTTGACTAATGTTGTGTTTGAACGCGTTATCATCCTATATATTCATCTAGACAACCATTATGGTATCGACGTACAACATTTATATATTGGCAGCGAGTTGTATAAAAGACTGGTTATTACATAGAAAATTTATATAACGGAAGGACAGTGAATAGATGGCTATGTTTGGGCTGTACCAATAATGGTGTTTCTACTGCGTATTGTGGGCATTTTCACTGTGTAAAGGCATGGTGTTTCTACTACGCATTTGGTGGTGCTTTGATGGTGTAACAGGTGGAGTTATAATGGTCACGAAATGTTCTCTTAATTTTAGACTGCGTGTATAGTGACTGCGTTTTATGACTTAGACAATGTCTTGATGTGGTTCAGTGATTTATATCTCCCCAGGTAGTGAATTTATAATATGGAGATTTTACTTCGATTTTAATAGATAGATTAAAAGGACAACGTGTATGGGACAATGTAATTATCATTACGATTTTTGCATATGATTAGATATATTAATATCGATATGTGGAACAATGACTATACATAACCGTGGAGGTTTGCATGAGGGGATAATCAACTGTAAGATGAAACGATTGAGCTTGGTCGATGATGAGGGACAAAGACGCGTACTTGTGGGATGGAACTAGGGAGTTTCTGTGAGGTTCATCTTTTCCTTGTAGCTACGGAAGGGAATGTGCAAGGGATGTAAGATTTATGTGATCCTTGCATTAAATGAGAAGGGAGTAGGAGAAGGTCTAGAATACGTTCCTATGGTGAGAGAGTTTGTGGATATATTCTTGGAGGAGTTGTCGGGGATGCCTCCAGAGAGGGAATTGGAGTTTACCATAGACCTAAAACCGGGGACTGAACCGATAACAAGAATGCCTTATCAGATGTCAACCCTGAAGTTATAGGATTTGAGACTGCAACTGAAGGAGTTGTTGGACTTGGGACTTATACATCCAAGTGTATCACCATGGGGCGTGCCTTTTATTCTGATACGAAAGAAGGATGGGTCATGGAGACTCTGCATTTACTACCATCAATTGAACAAGTCAATGATCAAGAATCGGTATCCGTTGTCCAGGATTGATGATATGTTTGATTAGATGAAGGGTGCGATAGGGTTTTCAAAGATCGATTTGTGATCAGGATATCACCAGTTACAGATCAAGGAGGGTGACATCCCTAAGACCTCTTTTAAGATGAGGTTTGGACATTACGAGTTTTTTATTTTACCATTTGGACTAACAAACTCCCCAGGGGTATTTATGAGTTTAATGAACGGGGTGTTTCACGACTACTTGGGCAACTTCCTCCAATTATTCATTGACGATATTTTGATTTACTCTTAGAGGATGGAGCATGAAGAGCACTTGCGCTTGGTACTACAATGTTTAGGAGAGAATAAATTGTATGGAAATTGTCTAAATGCTTGTTTATCAGTTGAAGATTCACTACTAAGAGCATGTCATATCCGGTGAAGGTATTGCTGTGTATCCAGCAAGGGTTGAGGCTATTATGGAATTTCCTGCACCGATGAATGTCCCAGAAGTGTGTAGCTTCATGGTCTTAGCAGGATACTATGGACGGTTCGTCGAGGGATTCTCAAATATAACAAATCCGATTATAGAATTGCAGAAGAAGAACAAGAAGTTTGTTGGGACCGATAAATGCATGGAAATGTTTCGAAGGCTCAAGGAGATCTTGAAATTAGCACTGATACTAAGGTCCTTGACATGGATGCAGACTTCTTGGTATGCACTAACGCATCCAAATAAGTCTTAGGTGGAGCCTTGATGCAAGACAATCAAGTGATCACTTACATCTCAAGAAAGTTGAGAAGGCATGAAGAGAAGTATGCAACGCGTAATTTGGAGTTTGTTAGCCATTGTTTATGAATCAAGATTTTGGAGGCACTACCTTATTGGGAGGAATTTGAATTGAAAATGAACGACCGTGGACTGCAACACATCTTTACGCAAGGTGACTTGAATGCGTGACAACGACATTTCTCGGAATTGATTAGCGAGTATGATTTTGAGATTAATTACATAAAAGGAACAATGAACCAATTGGCAGATGCATTGAGTTGTAGAACAAACATCTTTTTCGGTGTTGCCTCTTTAGACAAATCTATGTGAAAAGATTCTAAATTTATAGTGCGACGATGACTGGTATAAAGAGGTCAAGGATTTTATTGGACAAAACCCAATGATGGTACCAATATTTGAAGGATTTACGTTCAACGACGATGGAATACTGAGGTTTAAAAATCAAATTTACGGACCACTGAAAGACAATTTGATGAGTTTTATCCTAAACGAGGCTCATAGAGCAGTGTAAATAGTTCACCCGAGAGTCACGAGGATGAGGGCAGACCATAAACCCTTATTCTTCTAGCAAGGAATGGAGGCAGACATAGTCAACTATGTGGCCAGATGTCTAGAATGTCAGGAGGTAAAGGCTGAACATAGACATCGAACAAAATTACTACAGCCACGCGTTATTATAAGATCGAAATGGGAGGTCATATCGATGGATTTTATTATTGTATTGCCACTGACGACAAGGAGACATGACTCGATTGTTTTGGTAGTTGACACTCTGATGAAGAGTTCTCATTTTATTCTTGTTCATATGACATATCATGCACCTGACATAGATATAGTTTTCATCAGTAATATTATGAGGCTACATGGTGTGCCCAAGAGGATTATATTTGATCGAGGATCGATGTTTACCAAAATATTTTGGACTAGTTTCCAAGACGCCTTGGAAACCCAACTTAACTTTAGTACTGTGTATCACCCAGAGATAGATGGGTAGACCAAACGAACAGACCAAATCTTGGAGGACATTTTACGCATGTATGTGATGGGCCAACAAAATCATTGGGAGGAATTCCTTCCACTATTAGAATTTGCATATAACAACATTTATCCAACACCATTAATATGGCGCCCTTTTTAGTTTCTCTGTGGGCGTCCGTGTCAGACACCTTGAGTTGGGATCTTCTTGAGTATAGGGTCCTGGTGGGACTGGAAGCAGTCCAAGAAATGGAATAACCAATGAAAACTTTAAGAGAAAGGATCAAGGAAGCGCAGGATCGACAAAATATTTATGTCGATGTGCATCGTGTTGACCATAGTTACAATGCGATGATCTAGTATTCGTACAGGTGAAACCACATAAGAGTTCGATCAAGCTTGGAAGGGGTGCTAAACCATCTCCTAGGTTCATGGGATCCTGTAGGATATTGGAAAGGAGAGGGTCATGGCATTTTGACTAGCCTTGCCTGATTCTTGAGGTGTATGCATGGATGATTTTAGGGGCTAAATTTCTCTCATGGGATAATTTTCCATGGTTTTTCCAAAAACAAGATTCGCTATTTTCAAAATGATTCGCCCAAATTTTATAGGATAAAATTATTTTACCTTAAAAATCGCCAAAATTTTATAAAAACTATATAAAATCCTTACAAATTTGAATATTTTTACAAACATATTGCCAATCATTTATAGTTGGCATATGAAGGATTAGTAAGATTCGCCAAGGTTTGTACATTTTAAAATAAATTTCCATCCTTAAAATCATCCTTGGGTGTATGTACGATTTTTTTCAAATATCTATTTTGAGACATTATATTAGTGATCCTACACATGTTATTGACATGAGATACTTCCAAGTATCAGAAGAGGGGGTGCTCATGAATGAGCTGATATGCATCCTCGATCATCGCCTTCGACAAATACGATGTTGAATAGTAGATCAGGTCAAGGTCCAATCGGAAAACTATAGTCCACACTCGATGACCTTAGAGGATGCATATGATATGAGTCAATTGTTTCCATTTTTGTTTTATAGCTAGGTCTATGATACTGTGATACACATTATTTTGGCACTTATATACTATTCAACTTTAGGAATAATTTTATATGAAGAGGGGGTGTATGTAACATCCCACTCTTCCATGCACTAAGAGAACTTATTCTTTGAGGACACTTGATTGCAAGTGATCTGGATTATTATACTATTGGTTGTTTGATTATGATTGTGAGGCATATGGGATATCTTATTTGATGTGTTTACATAGACATGTGCTATTGATTGGATTCTCCTGAGTGTGCACGACTTTGGACCTTGAGGATGCAGAGGAATCAATGAAAAACCTTGGACTCTAGATCGAGTCAGGGAGTGGACTATTGGGTTTTGATTATTGTTAATATGACATATGCACATCTGATTAGATGCTATGATGATTGATTTTATTTCTAAAATGATTCGTTGATGATGTAGGTTGACAATAGCTTGTCGACCAGACTCACATATGGAGTAGAGGGGTCACGCACGATAACCAGAGATGTTGAGGGAGAGGTGTGGACAACAACCCTGCCACAGCCTACTAGCACTCTCATCATGGCTCGAACTGTAGGTTAACGATAACCTAGTTTGAGAAGACCCATGATGTCACAAGGGAAGACTGAGATAGTCGCTCACGATGATTATAACGGGTGTGCAATAAGGCAGGGGCCTTATTCCTTAGAGGCCCTTAGTCTCCCACAATATCACCTTCCATAGTATTGACTCCAGGGGTATTTAATGTCTACCAAGTCAGTCAAGAGGCGAGTGGCACCCTCGGAGCACATAGTGCATCTTGAAGGGCATGTCATGAAAGAAAAACAAAATGAGGTGAGTGGCACCCTTGGAGCACCTAGTGTGTCTTGAAGGGCACTTCATGTTGTTAAATAATAAGTGAATAAACCTAGATGGCCTTAGAAGGAATGATGTTATAAGAAATATTTAAAAACAAATTCCCTAATAAAAATGTCATCGAGCCTTGGAAATTAAAATCTAGGTCTAAGTGATACTTGTGGTAAAAATAATAATAACAATAATAATCATAATAATTATTAAACATGTGACGAAAAGGGGGAAATAAATTCAATTAATCTATTAAAATCAAATTATATTGAGGGATTAAAATTTTATAAGGGAATTGATTGTTTTTCTACTTATGCTAATTAAAATTTATTAATTAAAAGTGAAGAGGGGTAAAAGGTAATTTTCTACACTTGGTAATTTGAGTTTTAGATGAAAAGGGAAATGAGGGAAACTTAAAAGGAATTAGGAAACTAAGGGAAAAAGGGGAAAACATAAAGAAAAAGGGAAACATAAGGAAAAAGAAGAATGACTAACATAGTAAGGAATCTTTCCTTTAATAACTTTATAAATTAAAATCAACTAGGAATTTAGTAAGGGTGTAAGTCATTAAAATGTGTAAGGGAATATGGGGACACCTAGGAGCGATTCTAGGAATTATTTTAGGTGGGTGAGGGAAATAGGAGTAATTAAATAATTAATGAAATTAATTTCTAGGGAAACTAAGGGGATGGGTGAAATGTGTATGGGGGAGGTTTTTCTGAATTAAATTACTGAAAAATAAACTAAGTGAGAATTTGGGAAAGAAATCACTAAGAAAATCTATAAAGAATATGGAGGAGGAGTAGGATCAACCTCTTATTGGATGCATAACGTTACACTACAAAATTTTTGACTTGATTGACTTATCTTGTGGGAGTTGGGATACCCAACCCGATGACGAGCGGTAGCTTAGCCTTGTGAGGCAAGCTGGGAGCTAGTTGTTCCATGGTATAGTTTTTGTGGCCCCTTTATGACTTGGGGGGTTAAGGGTGAATAAGAGTACCCCTAGCGTTGGTTGGGAGTTACCGGTGAAGTCACATCGGTCGGCATGCGGGAGATGGATGGAGAGAGCGAGACAATGACTCAGAGCTATCACCTTGGACTATGGTATGCATTCTTTATTTGAATGGTAGATTAATATGGATCTTGCGCTTTCATTTTTGTACTTTTAATTGTGTAAAGAAAGTGTTTTTCTTAGAATATTTAACCAAGAACTTAAATTCACCATAGCTTTACACTCGCTTCTTGAATTGATTCCCTTGACAATCGATCCTTGACAACTATAAATTTTCAGTCTTTTTTAATGATTATTATGAAGAGATTGTGCTTTATCTTCATCCTTGTCCACGACTGAGAAATCGGTCAGGAGCCGGATTTACGGTCGTAACTTCGGTGTTAATATACCTATAGATCCTAATGCCCTTATTTTTTATGTGTGGATGATGAGCAAAGGATATTGTTGCCCAACTGTCTACCCCTGTTGATTTTTCTTGGTTGAGTGATTGTCTTGCACCTTATTATGATTAATTACCTCAGTGATTGTTTATCTTTTCTCTCGGCGAACCACTTATTATCTTCTACGTTTTAATCTCTGCATTTTCACCCTTATTTTTCCCATCTTTCAACCGACTCTTATTGGCATCACACACCGAACGATTTGTGTTTATTGTTGCACAGAAACTCCATAATTTACTCTGCATTTTCAATGCATTTGACCTATGAAATTTTTCCCTCTACGATTTATTACTTTTGATGGTGAATTTTCCATTACTTGGATGACAATTTTCATTGACTGTTGTGTCGGTGTTTTAATCAACCATAGATTTACTAATCATATTCCACTGGTTGTTGTGCCTATTTTATTTTTAACCACAAATTTCCAATCAATTCCATTATGGTACCCTACGTTTTCTTTTAACATTTATATGACAACAAAATTATGTTATCATTGACAGTTTTTATATAGCGATTTGTCATATTGACAACAAAGGTGTTTTAATATACAACAATAGCATTATAATTTTATGTTATGGTCTTCCATTTGAATGTAGATAGTGATTTATTTAATTCGATTAAAGTTGTGTTTGACCGCATTATCATCCTATATATTCATCTACACAACCATTATGGTATCGATGTACATCATTTATATATTGGCAGCGATTTATATAACACACTGATTATTACAGAGAGGATTTATATAATGGAAGACAACGAATGGATGGTTGCATTTGGGCTATGCCAATTGTGGTCTTTCTACTTCATATTGCAGGCATTTTTCACTGTGTAAATGTGTGTCATTTCTGCTTCGCATTTGGTGGTGTTTTGATGGTGTAACAGATGGCGTTATAATGGTCGTGAAATTTTCCCTTGATTTTAGACTGCGTGTATAGTAAATATGTTTTATGACTTAGAAAACGTCTTGATGTGGGTCAGCGATTTATATCTCCACTGGTAGCAAATTTATTATACAGAAAGTTTTACTGCGATTTTAATATATAGATTGAAAGGATAGTGTGAGTGGGATAGCATAATTATCATTACGATTTTTTCATATGATTAGATATATTAATATCAATACATGGAACAACGACTATACATAACCAACAACAATTTATATAATACACTGCTAGTTTTTATATGGGTTCGACAACAATTTTTACTAGATAGACAACATTTCTTTTGATGACAACGATTACCATATTTTTGATAAACAACATGCCTTATAATCACAGAAATCCACTTAAGGTATTCATAGGCAGCGAATGGATTGGTTTTAAATAGTATATTTGTTTTTAGCAACTTTAGGATAGCGACTTCCTTCTTTAATAGGGATTACCAAAATGTTATAGCGTCTAATATCTCCCTTGAAATGTAATTCATAACTATATATTACTCAGAGATTCTAGTAATATTTACACGACGATGTTAATAATGATTCTCAACTATTGTATAGTCTGCAATCATATTACTTCTGCATTGGAATTTGTAGCGAATAACATTTATATAAGACAACTATTGAGTTATCTAATAGACAACGATTACGCACTTGAATGCCAACAATTTATTGATTAATCCCTTACTTAGATAGTTCGTTTACTTTAATTATTGATTGGAAAAAGAAAATTAGTGAACTTCTTTAGCCCCTTCTATGAGATCTTTAAATATTTTGATAACTATTGTAATAAAGCGATAGGTGGTTCAATAGGGATGGTAAAAAATTATGCATTCATTCCTTTATATATATATATATATATATATATATATATATATCGTATATTCTTCTTCTGGACAGTTGTAATACTAAAGGTACATCGACTACTTCACTCATTAATAATAAGAGGATAAATCAATCTCTACATTTATGAATGAATCCTCTATATCTACATACATATAAACATGATATAATAATAATATATGTTTGATTTTATGAAAGCTATGAAAGACATATAAATTAATAATTATGACAATGGTTCTTATGTTAAAGATTCAATGATACTTAGTTGTGTTGATTTTTGAATTTCTAACTTATAAGTTAATGGTTTATTGGAATATTAGTTAATAGCCTACGTTAGTTTAATGGTTGAAGGCCTTATAGTTTTTAGCCGAAATGATTAATAGTTCAATAGTTAAAGAGGTCTTTGTGCCTTGAGCCTTATGTTGAGATGGAAGGGGTGGTTTGTCATTGTCATTTAACCATAGAGGTTTCCTTGTAGGAAACACTAATCATCTGAATATTCTCACAATTTTATTTCGAGTGTTGTCATCTGCGTGTTTTTGACTTGTTGCTTGGGGCGTAGGTGTAGTCTTCTTGTCAATTATCTGGTTCCTAGCGTGTTAGATTTTCTTGAGTCGTTAGTCCAGTTAGGTTATGTTGTGCTAGTGTTAATGTCACGTCTATCACCTGGGGATAGCATGATTCCAGATGAGGGAATCATGGTGCACCCTATTGGATAGTGGTGAATGATAACTTGGTCGGAGTTGGTGCTTCACGTTCTGGGTGTTGTTGATCGTTGTAAGTTGTTGTTAGAGCTTGAGATGTAATGCCTTCATGCTCTTAGTTTCATGCCATCAAGGTTCTAGTTACTGGTCATTGCGGCCATTGTGTCAGGATGGTGGATGTTGTCCTTTAGCTTGTAGGCGTTTTCATGTTTGTGTCAGGTGGGTAGTCGTTTCTATCTATTGATTTACGCATGTGTCTCCCGGTTGTTCTTGTGCTACTACGTCGATTCGTAGTTTTTGGTTGCCTAATCTCTGTGCTTTTGTTCTTCATCAGTTTGTGTGGTTCAATTGTTGTCGTCATTGCCTTCCTGCATAAACAAAAAAAAATTGCACTTTTTGCTTCGCGTGTAGTCGTAATGATTGGGATCATTACAGGGATGGAATTCCTCACACAGAAGTGAGTTGGGAGCTATTGGAATCCCAACAAATAAAATAGCCATGAGAATATAGAGAACACATACCCAAAACAATTCAAGGGTGAAGTATGAAGTATACAACTCAGCATAGGAATGCATAGCATGAACCCATATTCCCTCCAAACACTAACAATTATGTTTGGCATGTAGTAGTGATCAATGATAATATCCCCCCATGGTTGTCCGTAAAGAATGAAGATATTATGTTGGCTATTATAGTCCTTGGTAGAATAAAAGTGAAGAATATGAATGTCTACCTAAAACCATTGGTAGATGAATTGAAGCAATTAAGCGAAGGGATACATGTATATGATGTATCAACACCCATCGCAACATAGAGGAGTTTTATGTTGCATGGAATATGTTCTTACACCACACATGATTATCTAATATTAGGAGTTTTATCTGGTAATTAACTTGTTTATTTATTTGTTTATATACAAAAAAATATTTATTTTCATATTTTATTCAGTGTGATTGGTATTCTATTCTTAAATGCTAACATGTTATGTTTACAATAATTTTGCAGGCCTTGTAACTAAAGGCTGTCATGGATGTAAATTTTGTGGACCTTCTCAGAAGGCTAGGTGGTTCAAGAACCTATGAAATCCAGTGTACAATTGCTCGATGGTATTCCTCTCAAAATAACACCATTATAGAAGAGAAACATCCACTTCAATGGTAAACTAGAAAGAACACAAATTCTTGCAATAATGACACCAATAGAATGGCTTAGAGAATATGAGAGGGAGAGAAGGAGAAGAAGATTACATAAATGTTCGATTCAAATGGCAAGTCTATGTTCGATGATCCATAATTATTTGACACCTATGTTGAGAAATTTCCCATTGGGATGAAAATGAAATCTATATTTTATGAGCTCCCCTATTGGGAGCATCTTAGGATTTCCCACTTACTAGATCCCATAAATATATTTAAAAATGTTTCATCTTCTTTATGGGGGAATATATCATCGAAATAAAGTGACACATTGGTTGTGAGGAGAAATATTATTTCTTCAAAAACTAAAAAATAAACATTGGCCAAGACAAGAAAGTAGAGGAGAGGTTGGTTCCTCTTGGTATTTCAAAGAAGGTATTGTCCCATGGATTTTGAATAAAGAAGATCGTTCTTTGGGAAATGAACGTTATATTAGGTGTGAAGGTGCCTTATTTATATGGGTCTTCCCTACAATTTTTCTGCATTGTTTCAAGACCATTTGTCGGGGTCGAAATCACTTGACCATTTGAACCTTGTAAAGGTACAATGTATGTCAAAAATATGATTTTTATTTTTATGTCATGGGATGAAACTTAATTAATTGTTTATGTGTTTACTTTGTAGTGTCATTATCCTCTACTCGTGCATGAGTGTGTGGACCATGACTTTCCCCATGAACTAAGGTGTTTAATATCTAAATTATTTGCATTTGTACATTGTATAACATCAAGGGATATTCATATGGCTAGTATTTCATGGTGGTGTCAAGAGATAGTTGAGATTTTTTTATGTTTGAGAAGGAAATACCGTCGATTTTTATGGACTTGTAGGTTCATCTTCTAATTCACCTAGTAGATGAGGTTGAATTAGTTGGGGTATTCTCCTATTGTTGGATGATTTTTTAGAGAGGTACATGAATAAATTGAAAGGATTTGTTCGTCAAAGGGAAAAAATTGAGTTGTCTATGAAAGAGGGGTACATATCATATAAGTGTTTCTATTATTCCAGTGATTACATCAAGAAAATAAAAAACAAACCAGGTGCAGTGATTTGGAAGGTGCAGTGATTTGGATGACGAAATGGATGAATAAAAAAAATAAGGGGAGCTTCTCCAAACAAATGGAAAAAGGTTCTTGATAAATACTAAGTGGTGTAACGTTTTTCAAATTTCTACATAGTAACTATTCACAATGAACTTCATAATGTATATTTTCATGATCTCATATGTACTATATGTTGGTTTGATTTAATGAATACATCAACGAATTCAAAAATTGATTCCATCAATAAATTCATTCTTTACAATTAAGAGGAAACACAACCGTGGGTCGCATTATATGAACAACAAAGGAAATGAGAAAGTGACAAGAAATAATTCAGACGGTTGAATGGTAGAAGCATGCCTTATCCTGATCATTTAAATGAAAATATTCCAATTTGATATTCCCCAATAGTTGGGTTGTTGACCAAGTCAGAGATAAATATGGTGCATCTGTTTGTTACTTGCGTAAAGAAGAGGATGCACTAAACATAAGGATTGGTTACAACAACTTGTTAATAAAACTTTTGTGTACAAAATTTTTAACTTCATAATGCACATTTGAATTGCAAGTGTATATATATATGTGTGTGTGTGTGTGTGTGTATATATATATATATTATTTTTCATTTTAATGGTTGGGTTATTAGTCACATATTGACACTTTGATTTGTTCATTTTTTATAAGCGAATTTATTCCCATCTATGTGGGTATATGAACATCATTTGTGCACAAATGATGCCAATGATGGACACATGATAAAATGTTGTGGAGTGGAAGTTGAGTTCGACCAATTTAATCGTGCTAGGGATTGGTGGTTTTTATTAAGACATGACCCTAGATCAAAACATATTTTTGAGAACAACAGTTTTATCATGCAAAGCGAGGAAGATAATGAGGGTGATGAGAACATAGAGTGATATGTATATGTTTTATTTCATTTTTAATATTGTTATTGTATCTATTTATTATATTCTTTATTTCTCTAATTATAAATTTTTTTATAAATCTTCTGACAGATGAATGGTAAGTTAATTATAACAAATCTTTGAACAATTTTGGTTGGTTAACAGTCAGTTTGATGTGTAAAGTGTTTTTCTTTCAAATTATTTGTGATTTCATGGAACATTTGTTATTTCAATACACACACACACACACACACACACACACATATTTCATTTCATAGATTTAAAAATGTTTCATCTTCTTTAAGAATTTCCAATTGTTAAATCATGAAAAATGTTAAATGTATAGTTGAAATTTTAAAGGGACATGAAATTCTACTTTTTATTTTGATATAATCAGATCTAATGATATGGTTGATATTCATGTTTAATAGTAGAACAATTTTTAGGATATGTTAAAATGATGATTCAAAAAATGATTTTATGTTCATTTATTTTCTAGATTTAAAAGTAAGATTAACAAAAAAAATGTGGTTTATGAATAAACAATTAAATTTATAACATGATTTTTTGATAATTTGGTTTTTAACTAAAGTAGTGTTTGCTAGTTTACATACTTTTATCATTGATTTTGAAATTATTTATACAATTATTCCCCCAATGTTGAGTAAAGCCACAATTAATGAATTAATATTTTAAATTTTGATAGCAATCAACTTACGCAATAATGAAAAAAATAACAATAGGAAGATTTGCATATATACAATTTTAAATCCAATAGAATGTTTATCATTGGAGATCATAATTTTTTTATAATAACAATTTTTAGTGTAGAAGGGTCTATTCAAAAAGATTAATTAGTACAATGGAGAAAAATATTTATGCATATGTAATTAAAAAAAATAAAAATAGTTAGAACGAGTATGTATAATGAAATATCTATGCAATTATAGTTCCAATTTTATAATTATAGTTTCAACCATATTGAAATTTGTAATTTATAAAAATAAACACGATGATGATAACCATCTTATAACAAACATAGACAATATCTCAAATACACATGTATATTCGTTAGCTAATATCATCTAATCATATTTACCACTAGAACATATAAACATTATTAACTAGCTAGCACAAATATCTAATAATTTAACAGAGCATCATCGTTGTGATCACATCTAAAAAAAGACAAGCATTTTCTAACATCATCATCACACACATATAACAAGCATCATTTAACATACACATCCATCAAGCACATTTAACATCCAAAACTAACATGACCTAATAGTATACACATCAACATGATCAATAGAAAAAAAAAACAAATATATATATATATATATATATATATATATAAATTCAAATAAATTCTACAACATATCTCGTCCAGCCGATGAAATAATCTGCATAATTACAGCAATAGTGGATGTCTGGTTTGTAGTGGAAGATGATGGATGATTGATAGGTCATGCCTGCTTATATAGGTGAGGTGAAAGAGGAGGATGAGGAATAGTTCTAACATTCTCATCTAGAGGAGGTGAAAGAGGAGTATGAGGAATAGGTTTGACATGATCATATAAGTTAGGTGAAAGAGGAGGATGATGAATAGGTTCGGCAAGCCCATCTAGGTGAGGTGAAAGAAGATGATGAGGAATATGTGTTCCCTCCTCATGATATGGGTGAGTTGACAGAGGATGAGAATAATGTGGAGAAGGATTATCACAACAACCCTCATCAATCGATGGGGTATTGCATGAATGGGTTGTACTGGAACAAGATTTGTGCCTATCATCGAGAACCATCCTTGCTTCCAGTAGTCTGGAAGCTTCGATTACATGATGCATAAGAGGAATAAAAAAAGGTACCATCTCCCTCCAAATCTAAAGGAGTGTAGGATCTTCCCTAATGTCTATCACCAGGATAGGACAGACTCCCACCTTAGTAAAAATTAATGAGATTTGGTCGTCCAACTCCAAACAGAATCTAGTATCAAGTCTACAGTGAATGTTGCTAGTTATCTGCACCCGAGGACCATCAATCACCATGGCCTCATGCATCATCTCCTCATCGTCATCTTGTAGGGGAGGAGGCATGTCCCCAATGAATGTGCCAATATATTTAATATATGTAGTATATAATTCATTAAAAATTTTAATAAAACAAGTTAAAGAATGTGTTATAATTAAATAAGACAATAATATGAAACTATATTAATTTAAACAAAACACTAATATTACCTTTATCATCTCATGGCTCATATTATATGAAGAGGATTTTTTAACATCCTTGCCAATCCAAACCCATGTAAGGACACAAAACCATGATGAATATGTGACCTATCACACTCCTATTAGCCCTATTGCGTCCGGTGTAATCTTGGTCAGAAACTCCATCTACCCCTCTTGGGCATCATCTCCCCCCACATGAACATCGACACATGAGTCCTTGATCTAGGAGGCTGACAGAGAAAAGTGAGCCTTGTCTATAGAAACCTCTCAAAAAATAAGAGAAATAACTCTCAGGAAAATGGGAAGCTCAACCTCCCATGTATCATAGCCCGACATTTGTTGAGTTCTATACAAAATGGCCATAAAAAAATTGCAGACGATCCGATACACCATGGTCGTTGTACCAACAAATCAACATAATACAAAATATGGTAGCTAATGTGCTTCCCATCACTAGTAAAATGGAATATGGTATTCACTAATATTTAGAGGCACCTAACCTTTTCTGCACTGAAAGAGGCGATTTTCAGTTGTTCACTAGACACCTGAAAGTCACCTCGGGATAGTACCTCAACAAAAATATATTGTTGAGAGTACATGAGTTGACCCTCAATGACAACACTTACTAGGAAATCTCAGAACTCGAGAAGATCATCCCCTATCCTATATAGGCTAGTGATAAAGTAAATATCCTTCTCTGTGGGATGGTACCACTGATCCAAGCACACACAAAAAGTTGGTCGATGGAAATCCCATCGATGGATCAGATGCACCAACAATTTAGAGTTTCCCTTAAGGGATGTAGCCTCCTCATAGTACTAAATAAGGCCTACATCCCTCAAGATAGCATGAATCACTATAGTTAAAGGGTGAGGGTACAAATCCCTCTCCCTCTCCCTCACCTCCCATTCTCATACAATATTGTACAGGTCCACCCTATGCTTCTGCTGCTACTACTACTCTGCTCACATCTTTGCATGATTAACATATGAAATAGATCACCCTCACTCATATATAAAACATTAAAAAAAAACTACTGAATGGTAAATTTATCTATAAATATAGAAAAACAACTTTCTTCAAAAAATAAGATAATTGCATTAACAGTGCACCAAAAAAACAATCACACATCGGCGGTGCGCCCATATATATTGGGAGTATTGTGACTGGTGTTTCAGTGAAAAATAACGCACTGAAAAAAATATGTTCTTCTATGTTATGTGGTGTTTTGGAAAGAAGTACTACACAAAAGTGATACACTAAAACAAGTACGGCCCAGTGCATTACTTTTATCATATGCAACACTTAAACCAAAAAACAAATAAATTTTTTAAAGAAGGTAAACAATTATTTAAAACTAGCAAAAAAAATGTGGTGCATATACATCCCTACATGAACCAATGCATGTAACTAACATAGTCACATTGTCACATAAAATTTAACAAATGTTTGAGTATGGAACTTTATTACGATGCATCCCAATCATTACTATCGCACCATGCACGATGTCACCAAAAAAAATATTATGTCAACCACAACACAATGTTACATTTCTTAGTGGTGGGTGGTGTGTTACCAATGCACTGCTTAAAAAAATATCTGATAAGGGTGGTGTGTTATGTAGTTTAACGCCCTCGTGTGTTATCTGTATCTTGATGCACCGCCCCACCAGTTAAATGATTTTCTTCGATGCGTTGTTAAATGGATGTGCCAATGGATTTATGTTTACCAACACACCGCTGAGAAATGTAACAAGGTACATGGTGTGCCCAGTAAATTTATAGGTCGTACCATATGTGGTGCGAGCTGAGAGCCTCAAAGGAACCATGCAATTTTTTTTGTTTTATTTTTTTTACACTTAAAATTTCACTCAATTTCAAATTTTAAACCAGAGAAAACTTAATTTATGAAGAAACAAGGAGATTACCTGGACATTGTTTCATTGGCGGAGCATGCTTGCGACATACTAAAAAATATAAAATTTCCCACCATTTGGAAAAAATTGAAATTCATGCACCCAACAACATATGAAATTAATTAAATAAAGGAAATAACCAATGGAAGGGAACTCCATATAGGAAAAGGTTGCACTGGTGCTTTTGAGCTCTACAACACTAAAAATGGTAAAAATATTTTTACCATCGATAATGTTTTTTTAATAAAACCATTTTTCGATGAACTCAATTCACAATCGTACCAGGCCATACATGTTTATTGAGCACACTAGTTATATATTAAAAAAAACAAACCCTATCATGGTGCACATGTATTTGTTTGCGCATCGGTACGTATACAACTCCATAACACACTACCTTTTATTTTTTTGAAAAACTACAATAGCGCGGAAACTATTTTTTAAGCATGACACAATGTCATATAATAAGAGACGCCCTAATGTGATTGGATTTACGGATACAATGGAGAACATAGGAATATTTTTTTTGACACAATCCTACATTGTTGCACAATTTTTTTGTATTTAACAATATGGTGGTGCGCTCTACTAATAGTTCGCGAGTGCTTCCAATGTTACGTTGAGAACCATATATTTTTAAATGAACACTATTAAGGTGCGTCATTATTTTGTGGTGCACACCAGATAATATTTTTCTTTATTTGAAATAACCCTTCTACGGTGCACTAGTTTTGAGCGCACCGATGCGCCTATTGTCGAAAATGCATCGGTGCGTTATGTACTTATAAAATCACTAGTGTAAAAAACTCCACTAAAACCTCTCGTCGTTCAACTCCTCTAGTATCATCTACTATAAACATAACTTAGGGAAATTTTATAGGGGCGTTGCAAAAACCTCTGCTAGAGGGTATTTTCCTTGTAGTGTGACTATAAATATTTTGACACATTTTCAAATGTTACACATAGAAAAAAAAAATCATTTTTTTATAAATGTCAAAAGAAAAATACTATTGGGTAAGAATTTCTAATTATTTTGGGAGATTTGTTTCAAAATGCAATCAAACAATATAAGTTTTAAGTTTGGGTAAAAATATCTAATGCATTTATAATCCCTTCCCAAGGTTAGGATTCAGGACTACAACATTTGATTCATCATTGACCATCAATTGTTTTTCTTTTAACTAAATTTATTTTCTAGCTTTCTAAACTTCTACATAGGCTAAAAGGAAGGATTTGATATTCAGTTACAAGATCATCTATAGGATTTTATTTTTAGTTGCAAGATCACTGATATATTTACAATTCAGTTTCAAGATCCATATACAATACATTACAGTTTGACATAAGATACATTGTTCTGAACCTATTGGTCGAATGTTGAAAATATTGAACCTACAATTAAGGTACAAACTATCTATTGTCACTTTCTTTTCATTATTTTATCTATGAAAACACAATAATTTATCATTAATCTCACGCAATATGATAACTTTTTTTTCCTTACAATGGAAGTGGTTATTTTATTTTCCTCCAATTGAAATAATGAATTTTATGCTTTAATTAATTCAGATCTTGTATCTCAAATATTCACCATCATTGTTCATTTCCCCATCATTGTTCAATGTCATTTTCTACTTTTTACTTCCATTTTCCATCTCATGAAGGTCTTCATTTTACAAGAAGCCATTCCTACATCATATCAATATAAAGTTCCTCCTTAAATAATGAGAATAGAGTTGTCCAAAAAAAAAGAAATTAAAAGAGAGTTTTTATATATCTTTGTAATTGCCAGGTTTGGATATACACATAAACCTCTCTCTCTATATATATATATAGAGAGAGAGAGAGAGATCGAGGAGGGCCAACTTCTACCATGCAATAAGGTTTGGATCATTCTATAATATTGGATCCACTCACTATTGGAGAAATATTGGTTGTAACTAAAGAGTTTAAGTTAAACTTAATGGGTTGGGTTGAGCTAACATGTTAGTATGTTAATGTTTTGTTATCTATTTGATTAAAATATTAGTCAATTAGTATATTAATGTCATATTCCTAATAGAATGGGCTGGGATATTATGTCCTTCTATGAATAAATATTCTTGATGCTCTAATCTGGTCGATAAATTTCCACAAACAATTTGCAGGCATTCTACTACTAGACATTTTGTCAAACATATTGCATGTATTACAAATACACCATAAATATAAGAGACAATAAGTTGTATTTTATTATGAATTAACACATGAACATAATGATCCCAAAGGATGCTATGTAAGCTACAATACATCAATGGAAAACACACAATACAAACCAAAAACCTGGAATCATACAATGCCCCCCTCAACATATGATATTCAACCCTCCAAGTGCCACAACCTCTCCAAGAGGATCACTACAACCCAAATTGAAAACAAACCAAAGTTCAAGTTCCAATGAAGATCATGGGTAGAATCACCTCCTTGTCTATCTAGGGTGGATATTGCACCACTAAAACAATACCAACAATGGAAGGATTTTGCTAAACCCTAATGAAACAATGTCTCCAAGAGAATCATATAAGAGATCAATCATATAATAATTCCAAAGTTATGATATACCTCTCATTTTATCATTTTTCCATGATTTCTAGAACTTTCATATTTTTTACCAAATCAAATGTAACTTTTATAATTTCTCCTTTTTTACTAAATCAAATATAACACATATTTTCCTGCAATTTTCACTTTAAGATTAAAAGTCACTTTAATAATGGTTAACTAACTTATTAATATAAATTTATTTTGATTCCCTAATGTCATTTTAAAAACATAACATATCCTAACTAAGTGACATTAAATGACCCTCTGTAACATCCAACTTTTACTGACCACATTTTCATAACACTAATTATTCTTAGAGGACACTTGGGTGTAAGTGATCTCGATAAACATGGTAATTTATCATTATTTGATTTGGTTTATGACTTAAAATTTATGTTATAATTGACAGGGAATGATTTAGGGGATAAATTTCTCTCATGCAATAATTTTCCATGTTTTTCCCAAAAAACAATTCACCATTCTAAAAACTACTCTCCCAAATTCTATAGGAAACAAATATTTTACCTTAAAAATCGCCAAAAATTTATAAAAACTATATAAAATCCTTAGAAATTTGAATATTTTTACCAAAATACTGCCAAACATTTATAGTTGGCATATAAAGGACCAATAAGATTCACCAAGGTTTCTACATTTCAAAATGAATTTCCATCCTTAAAACTATCCGTGATAATTGAGTATTGAATTTGATATATTATTAATATTGATGTATAACATTGAGAGGTATTATGATGAAGTTTTGTGAATGTGCAGGAAACATGACATGAAGAAGATGTTGATGGCATTGAAAAAATTCCTTGGACTCTAGATTGAGTGAGGGAATGGACTACTGACCTAGATTATGAGTACTTGATTTTATTATGCATGTGTTACGATGATGATTTCAGTTATGGATTTCATGTATAAGAGTCATTAATTATTATCTTTTCTACTAGATGTAGGCACGGTGATGCTTGCTAATATGACTCACATATGGACTAAAGGTGTCACACAGATATATAAGATAGATTAGGGAGAGGTGTGGTAGCAACATTGTGACATCCTAATAGCACTCACACAGTGAATTGAACTAAATGTTAATGAATACCGTGTTCCTTAGAAGTTCACGATGTCGTGAGGGAAAAATGAGAAAGTTTATCACGAGCATTTTTTAGGGGCATGCGATAAAGAAGATTCCTTATTCCTAAATAATCCCTTGGTCTCACACAATGTTGATAAGTGGATTATTGAATACAAGAGTGAAAAAAAATTCAAACTAAGTCAAATGGAAAGTGACAGCCTTGGAGCACGTCATTGCATCTTGAAGGGCACGTTGCATGTTAATCTAAAATGAAAACAGAGAAATTTTAATGTCAAGAGAAATTAATAAAATATTAGAAGGCTTTAAAGGATAAAATGAATAATTGGATTTTTTTTAAAAAGGGATTATAAATTATATTAATTAATAAACATGAAACATAATAAAATCTAAGTCTAATTTTTATGCCTAAATGAATTTTATAGAAAGGGGAGTCATGGAAACAATGATGATTTTAAGGATGGAAATTTGTTTTAAAATGTACAAACCTTGACAAATCCTACTAATACTTCATATGCCAACTATAAATGTTTGGCGATATTTTTGTAAAAATATTCAAATTTCTAAGGATTTTATATAGTTTGTATAAAATTTTGGCGATTTTTAAGGTAAAATAATTTTATTCTATAGAATTTGGGCAAATCATTTTTAGAATAGAGAATCATTTTTTTGAGAAAAACCATCGAAAATTAGCCCATGAACAAAATTTAGCCCCTAAAATCATCCCTACATGGAAATTATACTAACTAAAATCTACAAAATGAAGAATAAGAATTAAGACATCTACACAATCTATGCATGAAATTAATAAAAAACATTTTAATAAAAAAAAATTATTTCATGAGAGAATTGGTTCTCAATAGAGTTAGAATCCTAAGTCAATATAGAATCTAAATCATAACTAAAAGAAGAGTCATAATCAAACTCCAACTGTAATTTAGTTAGGAGCCATGATAAAAGAGAAATTGAGGAATTAAGGCACAATTAGGAGAAAATTTATGAACTAATTGTGGACGTGAGGAAGAATTCAAATTATTTAGTTAAAAGAAATTAAAACATGTGGAACTCGATGGAAGTGTGACATGTGTTGAGGGTGAATAATATCTAATTTAATTATTAAAAATTCTTTAATTATGCATGAATTGACAAGTGTCAATGTGAAAATGCTTATAAAAAGAAGGTAAACATAGGAGTAGGGCACTCTATGGCTCGAGGAGTGAAAGGTTATCAAATTTCCTTGTAAGTAGTTTACTTATGTGAGTTGGGCTGCAAGTCATGTGTAGGAGGTGGAACCCTCTCCATGATAGGGAAAACTTGAGCTAGTTCGATATGAAATTATGTGTGTGGCTCATTTGCGGATCGGGGGGATAAAGGGGAAGAAGAGTACCCCTAATGTTGGATAGGAGACCTACAAATGAAGGCACTTGATTAGCAGGTGAAAGGAAGGGAATTTCACAATTGATTGATTGAATATCGTCATCAAGAATAAAAAATCTTTTGGTTATGTGATTGCTTGATAGTAATAATATGGTACGATTAGTAAATCTGAATGGAGAATAAGACTTATTTCTGTATTAAGTATATATATTTGGAACTATTGTTGGTATATTAATATAACATTTGTTTTATATTTCATGAATTGTAGCAAGAATTAGATTAGTTATTGTGTATTTCAAAAATGAGCAATTGTGCATATCCCAAGTTAAAGTTGTATGCAAGTTATTTAAAAAAAATATGAGTGTTGTGAAAAACGTTGGTTATAGTGGCACACAACTTATTTAAAAAAAATGATTTAAGTGTTGTGCAAAATGAGTATTGTGTACATCGTTGGTGAACTTTTGCATGAAAATTATTTAATAAAAAAAAGTATTTGTGAATATGTCTTATTAGATTGCATGCAAGTTATTTAAAAAATAAATAAGAATCAAGTGTTTTGTGAATAGGACAAAGGTTCAAGTTCTAAACTTGATTAGACGTTTGTTCTAATGCTATTTGTAACAGAAAATATTGGTCACACATATTAAGATGTGTTGGGGACAACACGTGCTTGTACCTATACTTTTTATATAAATATACACAGTTACGAAACTCTAACTCATTGGAATGCCTCTCTCATATATATATAAATATACACAGTTACGAAACTCTAACTCATTGGAATGCCTCTGTGTATATATAAATATACACAGTTACTTTTTATACAAACTTCCCTCTCTCATTTCTAGTTGCTCGATTACTTATATTTTGAGAACCTCAGACGTCTCGTTTACCACAATTGTTGTCATTAGCAAGCATGGTCGCACCTCTCAGCCTTGATTGAAATTTCCCAGAGAGGTTCCCTTGAAATATCAACCAATAATTATGCACTTGTGATAATAAACTTAAGTAGAGGTTGAACTTGAAGTTATGGTTGTAAACGGACCACAGTCTACTTACGTTTGTTAGAAATAGTAATTACTCTCGGTAAATGCAGCTTTTCTGCTTTTCCATTGATTAGAGCTTTATTCTATTTTCGTAGTTGAGTCTGCATGCGTTTATGCAGGACTGTAAAACCATTGTAAGACATATATATTCTGTGAA
>ML812001.1:173727-193794 GCA_009831015.1 Picea engelmannii
TACTCTCGGTAAATGCAGCTTTTCTGCTTTTCCATTGATTAGAGCTTTATTCTATTTTCGTAGTTGAGTCTGCATGCGTTTATGCAGGACTGTAAAACCATTGTAAGACATATATATTCTGTGAATACTTAGACGGCAATAATTCCCTTCCATTGTTTTGCGTGTACATTTGATTCTCCATGCTCTGCACATTTTATCAACGTTGTTGAGATCTAAAATCCTTGGGTTCTTCTTTGGATGTAGAAGAGATATGCCTAGAGGCATTTGGAGTAGGGACGTTGTCATGGGAATTACATGACACTAGTTTTAAATGTTACAACTTGAACCCTTGGTTACTTATATGGAACTGTGTAAAATGAAACTTTTAGTTGTGACAGAGAAAACAAGGTTGATCCACTCCACTCCACTCTCCAAGTGTAATGATCATTGTCAACAATTAGCAACTGCATAGGACTTCTAGGAGAGGATGTAACTTTTAAAAAAACACATGGATGTTGTTATCGATCTAGTGCAATAGGAAATGGTCCATGCAAGGATTCAGAAATAATAGAGTTACTGGATGTCCAATAGAGAGCTTGTAACATACCTTGAAATCAGTAATCTCTTACTCAAATTTTGCCATAATTTTTTTTTTAACAACCAAAATTAGTATATTCAACCTGAGATCTATCGCATAACATAACCATAAGTGTTCTTTTGGCTAAACTCTTGATCTAAGAGAAAATACAAGAAAATATTCCATCAAGATTGCAGAACAGGGATAGTACTAAATTATTGAAAGGTGGGGTTTATGTTTAAAACTATATATATTGATGTCTATTGAATCCTTAGTCACATGTGTAACTGTAAATTGTTTTCATATAGGTGTTTTCTTATTACACAACCAATTTTATTCTGTTTGTTAAAAAAAAAAAACTTACACCCTATCTCATATTCTAATATATATATATATATATATATATATTTATATATTTATAGGTAAAGATTTTTCCTATGAAACAAGTCAATTCCTAACGAATGGGTAATGGTCCAAACACTCATGATGAATCTCAACCTTCTCAACGTATAAAAGATTGTATGCTTTCTACACTATTCATTATTTCTTCTCTTCATGAAAAGTATTATCGTTGTAACTACAGTGTAATACATTTAAACCACACATGTCGTTTGGTCACATCGTCTATAAACCAACCATGAGATTAAATTTTGGATCATACGATCCAGGTCGACACATTGTTTCCATCGTATATAGGGTTACAGAATGGTCTTTAACATCCACTATCCATCAACCACAAATTCTCTATCACATGCTAACGCACATTTTACCTATGTCTTGAGTACTGTGGAGACACTCGCATTGGTTCGGTTTTTGCAACGCTTCTCCGTAATTCAGTTGAATCTCATTCAGGTTTCCTATTGTTCCCAAGTTCCCTTCTTCCGAGAGTACTTGACTCTTTTTCACCTTTTCTGAACTATTAATTTATTTACCACAGAAAAATGGTCGATCTTATTCAAGATGCTAACTAAATTAGTTACTATCCATGATGAGATTTTTCTGTGAGTAGTTCAGTGGAAGAAGAATGTATTGTTTACAAAGAAGCCCGAGGGTTTTTGACGTTCCTAGGTTACTCTACATATTTAGAATGCCAATGGAGGTAAGAAGTAATATTTTGACGATTTTCATAAAGATCCTTTACACATCTATGCTGTCTTTGTAGTTTAAATTTCCCTTTCTCTATTATTTTTACCTCCTTATTGGCTGGAAAGGATGTGATAAGTTTGAGTCTAGTAGCTCGAATCCATGTTAAGTGTTTGTTGTTGATGAATGCAGCTATGTAAGACATTCTCCATCTTACAAACTTATGAGATGTGGATCATTGCACTTATGTGAGTCTTTCTCTCAGCTTACAAATCTCAAATAAATCGCTTAAGAAGGGTATGTGGTTTGTGCCTGACAGAGCTAGGAAAGTAGAGATGACCTCCTCCATTCAGAGAGTTGAGAAGAACTCCTCACGATTATCTAGTGGGAAAGGGGATCTCTTAAGACTTGTGAAATCCCAAAGTGTTGGGTGCATCGTCATGTGAACAGAAATGAAGATGATGTATTAGCCTCCTCAACAGAGTTGACTAGAAAAGATGATTCTCCTGTGTGAGGGAGTGAGAAATAATATATGTAGAGTGTGAGCAAATCCCTATGGATGTGCCCCTAGTGGATAAGCACTAGTGGGTGTATGAGATCCTTTGATATATATGTATATTGTTCAAGAGTCAGACCTGCCTGTAACCTTAATGTAAAGGGTACAAGTCGGCCCCATGTTAATGTGATTAATAATAAATGCAATAGACAATTCAGTTGATAGGACAAGTCTAATATAAGTAAAGGAAGGTTCCACATTGTGGAATCATATCCTTCATGTGAGTTTGGAAATCTCAGCAACTACATTTACATGGAAAAATTGGGCACCTCTCTTGGGTGCTAGTCTTGTAGTGTTTCAGCACCCTCTTGTGTGCTAGGTCTTTCTTGGTGGTGAACATCTTTCTATTGTATAATATACCAAAGGATTTGGCTGGGTTATCTTCCCTTGTCGAGAAGGGTTTCCCAATACTTCTTGTGTTCTTGTGCATGGTGTTTCTTCTTGTGATCTTGGTTGTTGTAACATTATTTTCTATGGTTAAGTTAATGCTAAAATGGAATGAACTTGATGATTAACCTAGCCTAGTGAAAAATCAACATTTGTTAGGTCTTGGTACTAATTACTCGGTAGTATTTCTCAAATTAAATTTGGAACTCACTCACTTTTTATAAAATATAAACATATAATTATACTTCAAGTTTATTCATGCCACATTTCATTGTTAACTATATTTATTCACCATTTATTCGATTCTGGTTTTAAAACATAAGTTATTTCTAGTTACTTTTACACAGGTTTTGACATGATGGTCTTACTTAACACTATTATTTCACTATTAACACACCAACCTTTGTTGATATTATTTTATGTATAAGGTCTCAGTCTTTTAAATAATCTTATGAAAATAAACCTCGACAGTGTTGACAAAAATTTGGTCATCTATATTTTTCCTCTCTTGGATTAGTAAAAAAAATCAATATTGGAATATGAATATTTTTGAAATGTTATATGTTCATTGCATAGACCTCAGTATCATATTCTCCATGAATTTTGTGGAATCAAAATCTGAGTCTCGATTACCAAGATAAGCATACTTCTGTCTAGAAGTCCAATGGAGGTATTACAAGAATAAATATGAAATTTTTTCTAAGTGACATGTTTTCTCCTCCCCTTTCCCTTCACCTCTACTCATTCTCTTATTTTATACTTAGTCATTTTTTCCATTGTTTCATTACTTTCATATTCTCCTTACCATTTTCCACACTTAACCTTTTTTTCCTTATTCCTTTCCATGTTCACATTCATTTCCCTTTTCCTTTATTTTTCCATTTGTTTTTATTTTCCTTTCCTTTTTTGTTTTTTCTTTTCCCAAATTTCACGTCATTCCTTTTATTTTCCATACATTTATTTTCATTTTTCATATCTTCCATATTTCACCTGATCCATTATATACTTTCCATACTTAGACTTATTTACAATGGTTTATCGTGGGTTTCAGCGTTGGTGATATTTCTTAAGCATATGTTTTATCTCTTCTACCATCTCAATGCACTTTGAAGTGATATTTATTAAGCATATGTTTTATCTCTTCTACCATCTCAATGCACTTTGAATTTTGGCAGGAATTCATTGGTTGGTGAGGGTTGGTGATATTTATTTCATGTGTTATATGAAAGTTCGTTCGACTGATTTCATGTGTTATATTTATTTATCTTTCCTCCCCACTTCACCTACACTTAGAATTTTTCACACTCATTTCTTACTATGTACTATCATGGGTTTGCAACGATTTCCTCACCAACCTCTGCATTCACATAAACCTATGAACCCACCATATTATTTTAATAATGTTTTTCCTATCCTATGTTCTACGAGGAACATCTCCAAATGAAATATGAAACTTTATTAACCAATGGGATATATCCACATGGAACTTAAATGGATGGTGCCACATAGCAACTAATTAATGGAGACATGTGGCAACACACAAGAAGTGACACATAGCGTGATTTTATGCAATGACATATGAAAGATTCTTATTCGTAAATTGTCAGACTATAGAGTGATAACATGTGGGAAAATTTGGTTATGTGACTCATCATTGTTGACTGGGAATACTGGTGGTTGACTCAACATGCAAAAATTATTATTATATTCAACAATTTTCTAAGGGTCAAATCCTCCAAGATCCATAATATCCTCTCTTATTTTTTTCTTGTCATGTCTATGTGACAATTAACATTAGATACCACTAAGAATATTTTATTCCCATGCATGTGGGATAATATTATTGAAGAAAAGTTGAAATTCAACAAATGACATCAAAATTAAACCAAGGGCCCACCATGGATGATTTTAGGGGCCAAATTTCGCTCATGGGCTAATTTTCCATGGTTTTTCCAAAAACAAGATTCGCTATTTTCAAAATGATTCACCCAAATTTTATAGGATAAAATTATTTTACCTTAAAAATCGCCAAAATTTTATAAAAACTATATAAAATCCTTAGAAATTTGAATATTTTTACAAACATATTGTCAATCATTTATAGTTGGCATATGAAGGATTAGTAAGATTCGCCAAGGTTTGTACATTTTAAAATAAATTTCCATCCTTAAAATCATCCTTGGGGCCCACATTTACCCATCAAACTTGAACGACAGTTTCTGAGTCACGATCTTGAAAAGGCTATATATTGAGCTGTTGAACTCCACTTGCAACAAATTTCAATGTACCATAGAATGAATGAAAAAGACCACAATAGCTCCAAGAAGAATATGTGAAAACCACATTTTATTATATAGAAAACCAGTGATGTAGGGAAACACCATACAATAGATCCTATTATGAAGGGGATCCTCTCGTGTTCACTTTCCTCTTCGAGGGGTCATCCTCCTATTGAGATACTGCTCCAAATACAAAACTTCTCTTCATATCCCATTACATTGATTGAACCCCTTTATATACTGCTACCATCACCTAAGAACATTCTACAAGAGGAATCTTCTGGAAGAAGAACCTTCTAAGAAGTTCTCTTACATTTATTATATCTAAATACCCATTTATTATATCTAACTACCATAGTAGACCTTATTTAATAATTTAGTGGACCTAGTCCACCTTAAATTGAATGGCCTCCACTACCTCTCTAGCTACCTAACATTTCATTCCCCTTGTCAAAGCGTTGTACTCAAACATTGTTATGAGGATGAAAAACCATATATGAGGGTTTCATGGATAATTGTTGACCATAACACTCAAGAATACTCGAGAACCAAGGTCTCATGTATAAATATTACCCACTATGTTGAAGTAGTTGAACTTCCACTATGAACATGGATTCCATGTTCAAGTGCTCATGTGAACTCCATGCTAAAGATATTGGAACTTAGGAACCATCTCAAAATGATGCTCTAAATATTGACACTAGTCACATGGATCGAAATATTTAGAACCAAAAAAAATACATTCACTACAACTAGAGAATAATAAAACTACAGAAGAATATGTCCAAAAAATGACAATTGTCCATATATCAATAATCGCAATCAGCGTCAAAATCATGCTAAGCATATATTTCTTCATTATATTTGTCCATAATATGCATTGAAATTTTGGATTCTCAAATACATTCCTCTTGAATATGTTGCATTTCAACTTTGAGCTCTTGAATATGTTTCATTTCAACATTGAACTCTTGAATTGTTGTCTTGATGGTTTCCATGATTTGAGAGTGAATATCCATCGAAAACACCACAGATAATATACCAAAATAAATATTTTAATATGATTTATCCAATAGCATTGATCTGGTAGAAATATGAGAACCCTATGAAAATTTACGATCTCTGCAGTCCTACCATTGTCATGAAAACCCCCAAGAATAATTGATTTTAAATCAATGATATCTCCACTTCCACAACTCTGATTAAGAAGATTTGTTTTTTTTAATTGGGTGAAATTGTGAGAGGAACTCAGAAATTCAATTTGTTTTGGAAAATTCAACTCCAACTTCTACATAAATCAAAAAAATCATGCGGTCATCTTTGGAAAAAACCTTGAAAATTTGCATATTTTAAAATGAAAATAAATTTACTTCCTCGAATATTCTTAAGGTGATTTGTTTTTTTAACTTGGGAGTTTCTCTAAGGGGAACTCATATATACAACCATTTTTTTCAAATTTTGCAACAAAACTTACAGAGATCGTCAGAAATGTCACAACCCTCTTTTTTTCTTCTTTAAAGAAATTCCACAATTTCTACCAAGGAAAGTGCTCTGATAAAAAGTTTTAGGTAGCAAAGACTTTGTACAAAATACCATAATAGTTCCAATAAGAATATATGAAAACCACCCTTTATATATATAAAACTCTTGAGGTAGGTCACCACCAAACAATGGACCCTATTGTCGAATGGATCATCTCCTATTCACTTGCCTCTTTGACGGAGATTTTTCCTATTGAGCTACCACTCCAAATAAAAAACTTATCTTTATATCCCATTACATTGTTTGAACCCATTTATATAGTGCTACCATCACCTAGGAACATTCTAGAGGAGGAATATTCTAAAAGTAGAACCTTTTAAGAAGTCCTCTTATATTTATTATATCTAACTACCATAGTGGGTCTTATTTAATAATATACTGGACCTAGTCCATCTTACATTGAATGGACTCCACTGCCTCTCTAGATACCTAACACAAGCGTCATACCATTGGAAACATATTTTGATGTAGAATATGATGGGATGGGTCTTGAGAGATGAAAGTTGCCAAAAGTTTCTGAAAAATTAAAATATCAGTTAGTAACATTTTTATGCCTAGGTGATAAATTTGTTCAACACCTCAACTTCAAAAGGTTCTATATTGAGATATGGGAGTGTGACAATTGAGATCACATATAAATTAGTTTAAATGGATGAAATTTTGTATATCCTATCCAAAATGTTAAATTACAGCTCTCACCTTTTATAAAGAAACTAATTAAAAATTTTAAATAAACATTTATTTTAAAAACTCTTATAAAAAAGGGAAAATACACATTTGGAATATTCTTGTATTAATTATTTGATTTCATTAATGATACATTAATTAAAGAGAATTTTTCAAGAAGAAACTTGTATGAGAATTTCTAGAAGGGAAAAACCCTAACTACTCAAGTAATTAGAAAATCTCATGTGAAAAAGAGAAGAAAGACTTCATCAAAGGGTCCAATAATCAATATTGTCACAGGTGTAGGGTAGAAGATCAGAGGAAGAATAAGGTACAACCATGGATATGCAACCAAGCTTTTGATAAAAAGAAACAAATCTCCATCTTCTCCACTCTTTCTATTCTTCTACACCACTTCCCATAGTTTTATGCTTGAATCCCATAGTTGGGCACACAAATAAGTTGTTGAGTTTTTTCTTGTATTCTTCTATAGAATTATTTTGTATTATAATGAGTATTTGCAGCCACATACATGGGTGTCGAATTTTTTGGTAATTAAGAACATTTCTCATGAATGAACTCCAAAAATAATTTCTTCGGGGTTGATCTTAATTGTATCTTGTAACTTTGGGTGTGAACTATGAGATATTTGAGGTTGAACTATCAATTTCTCTTTTATTATTAATTACAGTACTCTTTTCAAATTTTTTTAGATAATCAAGCCATTCTCTCATATTTCTCATGAGGAAAATTGTACCATCTCGCTCTTGAGCGCACTGAGAAAACTTATTCTTCGAGGACACTTTCTTACAAGTGATCTAGATTATTATACTTTTGGGCATTTGATTGTGATTATGAGGCATTATGAATTGATGAAATGCTATTTTGTTTTATTGACATAGATAGGTGCTATTGACTCGGTTTTCATGAGTGTGTAGGATTTTGGACCTCGAGGATGCAGAAGCATCGATGAAAACCCCTTAGACTCTGGACCAAGTTAGGGAGTGGACTATTGGGGTTTGATTGTTGTATATATGACATTTGTGCATCTAATTAGATGATATGATTATGGATATTATTTTGACGTGAGTTTTTTATGATGTCGCCTGACAATAGCTTATCGACCAGACTCACATGTGGAGTAGAGGGTTCATGCATGACTACCAAAGATGTTGAGGGAGAGGTGTGGACAACATTCGTTCCAAAAACTACTCGCACTCCTGCCGTCGATCGAACTATAGGTTAAAGATTACCTAGTTCGAGAAGACCCAAGATGTCATGAGGTCTAACTGCAATAGTCTCTCATGATGATTTTAAGGGGTGCTCAATAAGGCAGGAGCATTATTCCTTAGAGGCCCTTATTCTCCAACAACATCACTTAGAGGGATATTGAAGGGGTTTTTTATGGCTACCAAGTCAATCAATAGGCAAAGTGGCACCCTTGGAGCATGCAGTGTGTCCTAAAGGGAATGTCACACAAGAAAAATGGAAAGAGGTGAGTGGCACCCTTGGAGCATGTAGTTCATCCTAAAGGGCACATCGCACAAGGGAAACAGAATGAGACGAGTGGCACCCTTGGAGAACCTAGTGCATCCTGAAGGGCACATCATGTTGTTAATCAATAAATGGATAAACCTAGATTGCCTTAGTATGAATAACGTGATAAGAAGGATTTAAAACAATTTCCCTAATAAAATGTTGCCGAGCCTAGGAAAATAAAGTCTATGTCTAAGTGATACTTGTGATAAAAATAAAAATATATATTTATATAAAAATAAAAATAGAAATAAATAAATAATAATGATAATCATCATTAATCATGTGATGAGAAGGGGGTAAGTAATTCAATTAATTTATAAAAATCTTTTGGGCGATAAAATTTAAAAAGGGGGAAAAGGGGGAAATAATTATTTTATCACATATGATAATTAAAAATTTATTAATAAAAAGGGAATATGGGGACGCCTATGAGCGATTCTAGGAATGATTTCAGGTGGGTGAGGGAAATAGGAGTAATTAATTAATTAATGAAATTAATTTATGGTGCAATGAAGGGGATGGGTGACACATGTATGGGGAGGAATTTTATGAATTAAATTATTGAACAATAAATTAAATGGGATTTTGGGAAAGTAAATGACTTAGAAACTCTATGTAAAGGAGGAAGGAGGAGGATGATGGATCTCTTCTATGATTCATAATGTTACGCTACACAATTTTATACTTGACTGACTTAGCTTGTGGGAGTTGGGATACCCAGCTCAATGAGGAGTGCTAGCTCGGTCTTGAGGTGAGCTTGGAGCTATATGCTCTCTGTTTTAGTGTGCGTGGACCCTTTTTGGCTTCAGGGGCTAATGGGGAAGAAGAGTCCCCTATTTTTGTCTAGGAGGTATCGGTGAAGTCTCATTGATTGACAAGCGGGAGTTGCAAGGAGCACATAGGATAACGACTCAGAGAAAATGACTTGGGCTATGGTACGCTTACTTGATTCTGCACGTAGAGTCTTATTGTACCTCACACTTTCAATTCTGTATTTTTAATTGAGGAAGGAAAATGTTGACTTAGCATTTTAACTGTTAACTTAATTTTCCATAGCCTTAAGCTTGTTGTTGATTGATTCCCTTGGCTTTCGAACCTTGCGTGTTGATCGTGTCCTTTGGATTTGTTTATTATAGTGAAGAGTTGAGATTTTATTTCTCATCCTTAATTCTTCAGTCCATGCCTCAACAGTCACCCAGGAGCCGAATTAACGATCATCACTTCAGTGAAAAACGACCTATAAATTCGAATGCCCTACTTTTTTCTATGTGAATGACAAGCGAATGATATGTTTGACCAACATTTTACCCATGCTTATCTCCACGCCTTGATATATGCCTTGTTTTGGTCTCTTATTGTTATATCACCTCTGTGTCTTAATCATTCTTAGCATCTGAAAATTGTGTTTAGTGTTCTCCTAATTTCAACACCCTCAACCACAAAATTTCTAACTCTACATTTTTTTTAAATGTTGCTAGATAATTTAACTCTTCTTGGTAATACCTTCCTGGCTATTTAACTATGTGTTTATTTTTTTTGGCATTATTCTCTGTAATTTTTATACTCTGCACCTTAATATTTGACGATGCATTAAGACTGCAAATTGTGGGTGTTTACCTGGCGATTGCCACTTCTTAAGACTACATTTCGTATTTATTTACTGGGCAAATTGCCACTATTAAAGACACATTCGTTGCTTGTGTTTACCTGGTGGTTTTCCACTTATTAAGTATGAATTTAATTTTTATTTACTTGGCCAATTGCCACTCTTAAAGACACATTTGTTTTTTGTGTTTACCTAGCGATTTCCACTTCTTAAGACTACATTTTGTTTTTATTTATTGGGCACATTGCCACTCTTAAAGACACATTTGTTGCTTCTATTTACCTGGCGATTTTCTATTTCTTAAGTCTGCATTTCATTTTTATTTACTGCGCGAATTGCCACTCTTAAAGATAGATTTGTTTCTTGTGTTTACCTGGCGATTTACCACTTCTTGAGTCTGCATTTCATTTTTATTTACTTGGAGAATTGTCTCTTTTAAAGACACAATCCTTTCCTGGGTGTTTAACTGGCGATTTTCCATTATTAAGATTGCATTTATGTATCAACTTATTTCTCAATGATTTCCATTATTAATACTGCAATTATGTAACGAATTATATTACTCTAGCTATCCCATTATTAAGACTGTATTATTACCACGATTTATTGCTCTGCATTTTTATATCGTGATTGCGTTTTCATGGCTAGATATATTACTCTGGCGATTGTCATTATTAATATTGCAATCATTGCATGTTATGATTATGATTTTCCAATTGTTACCTGGCGAGTTTGGCCACCTGTTATGCTTGTGATTTGCCAATTGTCACCTGCCGAGTTGGGCCATTGGTTATGACTGCGATTTTCCCATTTATTAACCTCGCGATTTTTCCATTTAATCATTGTGTCTTCATGTCTTTATTAACTTGGCAAGCTTTCTATTTAATCTCTGCGTATTCATGGCGACTTTTGTCTGGAGGTGGCAACAAATTATCTATGTGTCTTCTTGTCTCTTTTCCATCCTTTTCATTGACCAACTTTTCCTTTTTCTTCGATGTAATGTATAGGTTTAAATCTCATTGATTTCTGTAATGTATAGATTTATGTATACGTTTATGTAATGTATAGATTTCGGTAATTTATAGGATTTATGTAATTTATATGGCATTAAATATCATTGAATGCATATGGGAGTAATTCCCATCGAATGTAGATGGCATTAAATCTCATTGAATGTATATCTTGATTTATATGGCATTAGATCTCATTGAATGTAAAGTGACTTTTCTTGTAATGTGTAGCTTGATTTATATGGCATTATATAGCTTGTAATGTATAGTTTGATTTAGATAGCGTTTAATAATAGCATTGATTCTCGTTCAATAACATCGAGGTGAGAATTATTCATAAACAAAGTGATAGCATTAAAATTCATTGAATAACAACAATTGTATTTTATTTATAACCACATAACAATATAAAATGGCAAAAAATATAGCATTGAAGTGGCATTCATTATAGACATCGATCACATTTAGGATTATCCCTTCTAGACATTAATGTCGATTACTTTTTTAATAAACGTGGAACACCTTTAAAATGTTAAGTACATCAATTATTTTAATGGATAGTTTATAATTGGATAAGCGTATTTGATTTGGTTAAGTGCCTTTCTTAGTGCAGACTATGATAACATTTATAACCTTAGTCACTTGGTAACAGTTCGACCTTCACACTTAGACGTCTAGCTTATCAGTTATTGTACAGGTTTTTGGCAGAGTCGGGTATTAGCTCGAGCTCTTCCTTTGATTGTAGTAATTTTGGGTTTGTTCGACTTGTTTCTTAGGGTATGGGTTTAGCCTCTTGTCAGTAGCTCGGATCCTAGTGAGTTAGTTTCAGCTAGAGTCCTTGGTCTAGATAGGTTATGTAGCGCCAGGGTTTTCATCATGCCTATCACCTGGGGATGTAATGATTCCTGACGAGGGGATCATTGCGCGTCCTATTGGATAGAGGTGATTGGTATCTTGGTTGGGGTTTGTACTTTCCATTGTGTTTTTTGTTGATCTTGTAAGTTTGTTGATGGCGTTTGGGTTGCAACTCCTTCATGCGTTTGGTTGTTCGCCATCAAGGTTCTAGTTATCTGGTCGTCGAGGTCATTGGGTCGGGGTGGGGGTGTTGTCCCTTAGCTTGTAGGCGAGGTCATGATGCGTTAGGTGGGCAGTCGTTTCTCCTTGTTGTTTTACGCATGTTTCTCCCAGTTTCCCTTGTGCCAGTGCATAGAGTCATAGTTGTTTGTTTCCTGATCAGTGTGCATGTGATCTTCATCTAGGCCTAGTTAACTGTGTAATCGTTTCCTTCCTGCATAAAAACAAAAAAAAAATCACCTTGCTTCACTTGTAGTCGTAATGTATTGGGGTTGTTTCATATGGTATCAAAGAGGGTTCAACCTGTGACTTGGGATCAGTACGACTTTCATTGACATGATATTTGATTATAATTTGGAAATTAAGTTGACTTGTATTCATGTAGGTACTCATGGTTAGAGGACACCACAAAGGTAGATGATGAGGTGCTAGGGGAGGATGTCTAACGCTTCCAACAACATACATGCCTGAGGGGTCTAACCCCCAGGGAGACGAACATGTTGTTGGGAAAGAGAAGATAGCGATGGATGATGTGGTTGGGTTGATGATATCTTTTTAGTGAATTTCTGAGGCACTGATGAGCCGTTTGGACAGAGAGGGGGCCAGGGTGCTAGCACCCCTTGAGGGTCCATCACGTGCTTTGATTGGTACTGGTAGCATTCACTGTGAACTCGAGAAGGTCAAATTTTCCAAGTTTTTTGGTTCCATGGATGGCAGAGCTGTCGAGACATGTTTGGAGAATATGACGATGTGATTTTCACTTAGTGACTATACCTCCAACATGAAGGTTTGCATGGTGGTCTTTCAATTGAAGGGGAGTCCTCTTATATGGTGGAAGATGCTCCTGCCACAACTGAACATGGCCATTAAAGATGTGTCATGGAAATTGTTTGAGGAATGGTTCCGAGAGAGGTACCTATTAGAGGAATTCATTGAGAGTCACCTCAACGAGTTCAACACCTTACAACAGAGAGGTCGTACGGTGCCCGAGTACAAGGCCTGTTTTATGGAGTTGTTGTGGTATGCTTCGCATATTAATACTAAGAAACTTAAGGTCAATAGGTTCGTGTTCGATCTTAATGGTGGCATACATGCAAAGGTTAGGATTCTGATGCCTCATACCTTGCATGATATCATCGATAAGGCTCTCATAGAAGAGGAGGAGTTTATTAGCAGGGTTCAGAGTAGGACTCCAGCGAGACCAGGAGAGAAGCTGTCATCTCGTGCACCTCAACATCATACACCACCTAGATAAATGCTAGGACATTGTGGCTTCCATAGAGGATCCACTTTCACTAAACCTTGATGACCAACGCCTTATAAGAGGACACCTTATCAAGGACCACAACATTAGCAACAACGTTGACCATAACAGTAGCAATTTAGTCCTATTCAGTCGAATAGACCAGGATTCCAGGTTGGTGGGCCGTCATCTTCTACTTTGGGTATCAGGAGTATTGGACTGAAGAAGTGGTGTTGGACATGTGGAGAGCAACACTACCAACGCGACTGCCTAGTGGAGAGGACTAGACAATCTGGATGAGATAGACCCACTACCATGGTATATTTGGCAAGTCTCATCAGATTCATGCAACGGTGAATAACTGCTAGGGAGAGCACCATTCAACTGTGTTGGAGACATCAGGTACCATCACTGACTAGACCCTTAGTATTTTGATAGATCTTGGTGCTATTGAGAGTTTCATTTCTAGTGGAGTGCTAAAAAGGATTAAGGTAAAGGTAGTCAAACGGGATGAGTTTAGATTTGTAGAAATGAATTCGGGAACCAAACAAAAGGTTGGAGGAAAGGTTACAGGTTGTACCCTTCCCCTGGGAGATTTTGTCAACAGGGCCAACCTATACGTCACAGTCTTAGGATCTTATGACGTCATGATTGGTATGGACTAGTTGGAATCACATGAGGTGATACTCCATTGTAAGATGAAACGATTGAGCTTGGTCAATGATGAGGGAAAAAGATGCGTGATTGTATGATCGAACCATGGAGTTTCCCTGCGGTTCATCTCTTCCTTGTAGCTATGGAAGAGAATGAGCAAGGGATGTAATCTTTATATGATCCTTGTGTTAAATGAGAAGGGAGCAGCAAAAGGTCTTGAACACCTTCCAGTGGTGAGAGAGTTTGTAGACATATTTTTGAAGGATTTATCTAGGGTGTCACCAGAGAGGGAATTGGAGTTTACCATAGACCTAAAACCGGGGAATGAACCAATAGTGAGAACGCCTTGTTGTATGTCGACCCCAGAGTTACAAGAGTTGAGAATGAAACTGAAGGATTTGTTGGACTTGGGAATTATACATCCGATTTTTTCACCGTGGGGTGCACCTTTTATCTTCATACAAAAGAAGGATGGGTTGTGGAGACTTTGCATTGACTATCATTGGTTGAACAATGAAATGATCAAGAATCAATATCCATTTCGAAGGATTCATGCTCTATTCGACCAGATGAAGGGTGCGATGGTTTTTTCCAAGATCTATTTACAATCAGGGTATCACCAGTTACAGTTCAAGGAGGATGGTGTCCCTAAGACCGCCTTTAAGATGAGGTTTGGACATTACGAGTTTACTTTTTTACCGTTTGGACTGACAAACACCCTAGGGGTATTTATGAGTTTAATGAATCGGGTGTTCCACGAGTACTTGGACAAGTTCATCTAGGTATTCATTGACAATATTTTGGTTTACTCTCAGATGATGGAGGAGCATGATGAGCACTTTCGCTTGGTACTATAGTGTTTGCGAGAGCACAAATTGTATGGAAAGTTTTCCAAATGCTCATTTTATCAATAGAGGATTCACTACTTAGGGCATGCCATATCTGGTGAAGGTATCTCTGTGGATCTAGCAAAGGTCGAGGCCATTATGGAATGGCATGTGCTGACGAATGTCTTGGAAGTGCACAGCTTCATGGATTTAGTAGGATACTATCAACGATTCGTTGAGGGATTTTCGAAGATAGAAAATCCGATCAAAGAATTTCAGAGGAAGAACAAGAAGTTTTTTTGGACCAAGAAATGCGCGGAATCATTTTAGAGGCTCAAGGAGTTGTTGACAATGTAACCGATAATAAAGGTCCATGACATGGACGCTGACTTCTTGGTATGAACTGACACATCCAAGGAAGGCTTAGACGGAGTCTTGAGGCAAGACGGTTCAATGATTGGTTACATCTTGAGGAAACTGAGAAGGCATAAGGAGAACTATGGGACGCATGATTTGATATTTTTATCCATTGTATACGTCTTGAACATTGGCAAACACTACCTTCTTGGATGAAAATTTGAACTAAAGACAGACCACTGTGGACTACAACACATCTTTATGGAAAGAGACTTTAACGCGTGAAAATGGCGTTGGTCGGAATTTCTTAGCGAGTACGACTTCGAGATTACTTACATAAAAGGAACAATGAATCGAGTGGAAAATGCATTGAGTTTGATACCACACATCTTCTCAATGTTGCCTCTTCATACGAATCTACATGAAAATATTTTAACTTTACAGCGCGATGATGACTAGTACAAAGAGATTGAGGATTTTATCGGATAAAACACAATGATGGTACTAGGATTTGAAACATTTATGTTTGACGATGATGGATTATTGATATTTAAAACTCGGATTTATGTAACATCAAACGATGAGTTGAGGAGTTTGATCCTAAATGAGGCCCATAGAGTAGTGTACATGGCTCACCTAGGAGTCACGAAGATGAGGGAGAACCTTAAACCCTTCTTCTTCTGGAAGGGAATGAAGGCATATGTAGTCAACTATGTGGCCCAATGTATAGAATGTTAGGAGGTAAAAGCTGAGCATAGACATCTAGCGGGATTAGTACAACCACACGCTATTCCAGAATCGAAATTGGAGGTTATTTCGATGGATTTTATTATTGGATTGTCACTGATGGAAGGAGACACGATTCGATTTTCGTAGTAGTCGACACTATGACAAAGAGTGCTCATTTTATTCCTATGCATATGACATATCAGGCATGTGACATAGCTAGGGTTTTCATTAGTGAGATTGTGAGGCTGCATTGCATGCCTAAGAGGATTATATCTGATTAGGGAGCGGTGTTTACTGGACTATTTTGGACTAGTTTCCAAGAGGCCTTAGGAACCCAACTTAACTTTAGTACTGCATATCACCCGGAGACTGATGGGCATATCAAATGAAGGAAACAGATATTGGAGGACATGTTGCACATGTACGTGATGGACCAACAAAAGCGTTGGGAAGAATTCTTGCCACTGATCGAATTCACATATAACAATAGTTACCAAAGCACCATTAAGATGGTTCCTTTCAAGTTCCTTTATGGGAGACCATGTCAGACACCTTCAAGTTGGGATCGGCTTGACAATAGGGTCTTGGTGGGACCAAAAGAGATCCAAGAAATGGAAGAGAAAATGAAAAAAATAATACAAAGGATCAAAGAAGCATGGGATCAACAAAAGAGTTATGTCGATCCGCACTGTGTCGACCGTAGTTACAATGTTGGCGATCGAGTCTTCTTGCAGATAAAAATGCATAATATTTCGATCAAGTTTGGTAAGGGAGATAAAATATCTCCTAAGTTTGTGGGACCTTTCGATATTGTGGAGAGGAAGGGGCTCATGGCTTATCGACTAGCCTTGCCTGATTCTTTGAGGTGTATGCACGATGTTTTTCACATATATGTTTTGAGACATTATATTACTGATCCTACACATGTTATTGAAATGAGTTCCTTTCTATTATCGAACGAGGGGGCACTAACGGCTAAGCCGATCCACATCATGGATCACTGCATTCGACAACTACGATGTCGAACAATAGATCAGTTCAAGGTCTAGTGGGACAACTATTGTCCGCACTCGATGACCTGGGAGGATGCATATGATATGTGCCAGCAGTGTCCATTTTTGTTTGATAGATAGATTTATGATACCGTGATACACATTATTTCGACACTTATATACTGTGAAACTTTTGGACAAAGTTTATACCAAGAAGGGGTCTATGCAACATCCCGCTCTTGCACGGATTGAGTGACCTTATTCTTTGAGGACACTTGCTTACAAGTGATCTGAATTATTATACTTTTGGGCATTTGATTATGATTATGACGTGTTATGAATTTATGACATGTTATTTTATTTTGTTGACATAAACATGTGCTATTGATTCGGTTTTCCTGAGCGTGTAGGATTTTGGACCTTGAGGATGCAGAGGCATCAATGAGACCCCTTGGAATCCAGAATGAGTTGGAGAGTGGACTATTGGGGTTTGATTGTTGTATATATGACACTTGTGTATCTATTTAGATGATATGATTATGGATATTACTCTGACATGATTTGTTGATGATGTGGTCTGACGATATCTTGTCGAACAGAATCACATGTGGAGTTGAGGGGTCACAAATGACTACCAGAGACATTGTGATGCAGTACGACGCAACCACACCCTCATGTTTTCGAGACTTCTGGTGTCTTGACTTTCATGACCTCGGGAACTCTGACTTCCCAAGTGTCGATATACCGATGTCTAGTGTCCAGATCTCTGGAATGGACAATCACGTGACATGTGTCCTCTCTCTGACATATGGACCAGATTTGTGTCGGGGTTCTCAAGGTGGAGTTAACCGATCTCCTGTCCACGGGAATGTCGATATCTCGACTCCCAACACCTCGATATCCCGATATGTGTCGGGACTTCCTCAGAGACTTTTCTCCTCCTGTTTACGAGGTTAACTCCCTTGCAACTCTCTACAGATTCGACGGCTGTCGGGTCTCTAGATCAAGATCCAATGGTCCAGATCTGTCCTCCCTGTGTGCTCCTCTGGTTGCTCCCTGGACGTGGAAACCAATGATCCAGATCTCTTCTCTCCGGCTAATCCAATGGCTCACGACTGCATTTGGGTCAAATTCCGACAGCGCGTTCGACGCAATTGCCACTTTCTATTGTCGGAAGACTGACAAACCTCGGACCCCCTCAAACGTCGTTTCACATGACGTCGTTTTTCCAATGACCTAGTTTTCGTCTGTATTGCGATGTTTCAAACGTGGCAAGAGAGACATTGCAAACGTGGCAAGACCGATGTTTCAAACGTGGCAAGTGAGATGTTTCAAATGTGGCAAGAGAGACATTGCAAACGTGGCAAGAGAGACGTTGCAAACGTGGCAAGAGAGACGTTGCAAACGTGGCAAGACCGAAGTTTCAAACGTGGCAAGAGAGACGTTGCAAACGTGGCAAGATCGATGTTTCAAACGTGGCAAGAGAGACGTTGCAAACGTGGAAAGAGAGACGTTGCAAACGTGGCAAGACCGACGTTTCAAACGTGGCAAGAGAGACGTTGCAAACGTGGCAAGACCGACGTTTCAAACGTGGCAAGTGAGACATTGCAAATGTGGCAAGTGAGACGTTTCAGATGTGGCAAGAGAGACGCTTCAAAGGTGGCAAGACCGACATTTCAAACGTGGCAAGTGAGACATTGTAAACGTGGCAAGTGAGACGTTTCAGACGTGGCAAGAGAGACGCTTCAAAGGTGGCAAGACTGACGTTTCAAACATGGCAAGTCAGACGTTTCAGACGTCTGAAACATGGAAATAGAGACATCTAGAATGTGGCAAGACCGACATCTTGAAGGTGGCAAGTTCTCGTCTGGAACGTGGGAAGAGAGGCGTTAAGAGTTATCATCTCCGACGTGGTTGCTATGGGAGCGACACTCCAAAATGTCGCAATAGCGACCTTCTTATAGGTATTTAAAAAAAAAATACAATATCAGTACTAAGAGGGACAGGTACATTAACCTTTGCTAAGATACTAGCCATATCAATATTTAAATCTATATCATCGGTCTATATTTAAGAAACTCAAATTTTTTTATTAACAAATTATCCTCTTAGTTTATGTATCCATTAGATACAGTGTTCTTAACACTTTCATATCTCTGTAGCCACTAGGTGGCATTGGTTCTTTTATTTCAATCTTAAATAATGACCTAAGATTTTTTTGCTAATATTTAGATAAGACTATAACAATTGATTGTAATTCCATGGTTGCTGGTGTGCAGAGATGTTTTTTGGGGTCTATAATTTACGAGTCAGAGAGATAATAGTCTCTATTAGACACATCTAATGTTGGTCACCTTCTTTAGTGTGGGCAGGAGAATAATCACAACATCACAGATGAAACATAACATGAAGTAGAAAAATATTTCAATATACAAGGAGACATGCTTTTCCTTCCATTGAAAAGAACCATTTGATTAGGTAAAATGTTAATAAGTGCAAAAGAAAAGGTCAATTTTCCCTCCATTGAAGGGCATCATTTCATTGGGTAACACCTCATATCATCATAAGTGAAAAGCTAAATTTCACATTGCCAACCAACTATTAAAAGCCAATAGCACCACTAGAATCCAAACAATTTAGGGAAGCTTCATCAAGCAAAAAGTAAAAACAAACAATCTTTGAATCCAACCCCTATATATTCCAAAGCCAAACTCCTCTAAAGCATCAACAACTTCAAGTTCTTGTCTTGCATCTATTTGCCAGAATCAACCATCAATTCCAATACACTAATGCATTTCCAACCACGGATAATTAACAACTTCGTTACACAACCATTTTTGCCATCATTAGCAGCTAACACACTCTTTTTACATTGACCCTCTTGAGAATAACATTCATCCAACCCACATTAATAACACCTTAAGTACAAGCCAATATCCTATAACCCTGTCTTAAGTGATCCCCCTC
>ML812002.1:11106-22082 GCA_009831015.1 Picea engelmannii
AATTAATGAGTGCATTATACTAAACATATAAGAAGAACAATAGATGTCGTAAACGGGTGTTGAAGGGCGCAAAAATGAGCATACTTGGAAAGGCAATAAAAAACCACCATGATGATGGATTTATTTCCCGATTTGGGTAAGCCGATAATAAAATCCATAGAGATATCCTTCCAAATAGCAGGTGGAATCGGGAGAGGTTGTAGTGTGCTTGGTGATTTGACTATTTCTCCCTTGTTGCATTGACACACATCACATTCAGCTACAAAATTATGAATGTCATGTTTCATACCATCCCAGAAAAGGAACGTTTGACCTTGTCATAGGTTTTGGTGAACCTAGAGTGCCCTGCTGTGGGTGTAGCATGAAGCTCAGAAAGTACCGTGGATTTAATATTTGATTGTTTACTTAAATACAAATGGCCTTTGTATCGAAGTTACTCATGGAGACAAGAGTACCCTGGGGAAGCTGGAGCATTGGACTGCAATTGGTGGATCAACTGCGAACTTTTGGGATCTTGTAGCCATTCCTGGCGAACGACTTGGAGCCAATCTGGTACAATGAATGAAAGAGAAAAAAGGGATCCTTCATCTTCATATTTTCAGGATAGTGCATCTGCAACCAAATTGTCTTTGAATTTCTTATAAATGATCACATAATCATATCCAAATAGTTTAGCCACCCATTTTTGTTGTTCTGGGGAGGAAATGCATTGTTCCAGAAAATACTTGAGGCTTTGATGGTCTGTCTTAATTTGGAAACATTGCCCCAATAAATAAGGATGCCACAGATCCATAGCATGTAGAATAGCCAACATTTCCTTTTCATAGATGGATTTGCCCATATTTCTTTCAGATAGTTTCTTGCTGGTAAAGGCCAAAGGTCAACCCTTTTTCATAAGGGCAGCATCAATTCATTTCCCTGAGGCATCACATTCCAACACAAAGGTCTTTGTGAAATCAGGAAGGGAGAGGACTAGAGTGATGCACATGGCCATCTTCAAGGTTTGAAAAACTAGAGTAGCAGCCGAAGTCCAAGTGAAAGAGTTATTTTTGAGGAGAACAGTGAGAGGTGTTGCAATCTTCCCACAATTCTTAACAAACTTGCAATAATACCCTCTTAAGCCTAGAAATCCATGCAAGCTCTTAAGAGTCTTTGGGTGAGGCCAGTCTTGCATAGCTTCAATCTTTTTAGGATCCACCCTGACACCATCTTTTCCAACCAGATGACCCAAGTATTCTACTTCTGAGGTGCCAAAAGCACATTTAGACTATTTCAGGAAACGTTGGTGCTAAGACAAAAGATGGAGAACTTGATCCACATGAGCAAGATGGTATGTCTAGGTTTTTCTATAGATGAGGATATAATCAAAGAAAACTAAGACAAAATGGTGGAGAAAAGGATGAAAGACATGATTCATGAGGCTTTGGAAGGTGGAGGGGGCATTACACAAGCCAAAGGGCATGACCAAAAACTCATAGTGGCCCTCATGAGTTCTAAAGGTAGTCTTGGGAATGTCTACCTTTTTCATACGTATCTGGTGGTAGCCTGAACGAAGATCCAATTTAGTGAATAATTGGGCGCCACTCAATTCATCCAGGAGGTCATCAATGACAGGAATGGGGAGTTTGTCTTTGATAGTAAGTTTGTTGAGGGCACGAAAGTCAGGACACATTCACCAAGAACCTTCTTTCTTCAGGACCATGATCATAGAATATGAGTAGGGGCTCGTACTAGGGCGGATAAAACCTGCATTAAGGAGTTCTTGGACCATTTTATCAATTTCATTTTTTGGGGAAAAGGGGTGACTATATAGACGGATATTGGGAGGAAGGATTTCAGGTAAAAGGGGAATGGAATGATCATGAACACCATGGGAAGGAGGTTGGCCTTGGGGAGTGGAAAAGATCAATTGATGTTTAGAAAGGATGGCTTGGAGGTCTTGCGTTACTGAGGGTGTCTTTGTTTCTTGTATGGAATGGAGTTGGGCGAGAACACCAGAATGAACCCTTTTTAGAATCTTTTCCATGCGATGGGAATTACTGATCTTAGGTGAACCGGCGGTGATGCCTTGGAACTTATGTTGGTGGCCCTCGTGGTCGAATTACATGGTTAAGTCTTTAAAATCCATGAGAATGAGACCCAAATTCCTTAGCCAGTCTGCACCCAACACAATGTCACAACCTCCCATGTCGATAACAAACATATGGGATTTTAGGTGGTAGTCACCAATTTGGAGATGCACATTTTCACAATGCCCTCCACATTTCATGGAACAACCATTGGCAATCATGATGAACCACTATCAACCAGAATGATGAACTTCTGATGCTTAATGTAACATTTTGTTCCAGAGTCTGTACTTAAGGCTTAGAAAGTACAGTGTCTAGGCATCCAAAAGTGAGTAAAGGATAAATAAGGGAAGAATCAACCTTCAGGAAAGGAAGCTAGGGCTGATTTCTAGGTTGTCATTGTCTCTCTTCCAACTGTTCCTGTATGCTTATATCCCGTTCAATCGCGACCCATGAATGTTCAAGTTCTACCCGGGTGGTGGATGTTTTAAGTATGGTATCGAAAAGGTTCAAAGCGATATGGGTTTGGTCCGACAAGCCGGGTTCAATATTAAGTTGTCTTGCAATGGGGACAGTCATAGAGGAACAAACAAATTAAAGGAGAGTTCTAGGTTTTTAATGCTGTATCAATTTGATCGTATAAAAGAGAACTTTGAATCCAATATTTGAAGATAAAGTGCAAACCAAAGGCCTTTTCCCATAACTGAGTTATCTTTAAAATAAATGGTGTGTGAAATGTGAGAAAAAAATTAAGTTGTCTATTATGCGAGGCTCCTATCAAGGGAGAATCTCACCCTGTAAACAGAAGAAGAAAAATATGAGAAGAAATCTGATGAAGCATAAAATATGAAAATCTAAAGGGTTCACAGGTCTTGTACCTGCTAATAGCCGATACAAAGGAAAAAATGTGAACGATATAGATGACTAAAAATTGATCACCACAGTAGAGGTTTTACTAAATTGCAGTAAAATCATTCATCAGATATATATATGCGAAATGAAATTCAATATGAAATCACAGAGGAAACAAACTCATAACACAGTCCTGACGGAATCAGGAATCTTCGGATTGCTTTGTATTAAATTTCAAAAGGAGAGAGTCTCTATTACAATCGACCAAAAAGGTCTAGCCCATTTTCCTTCTTCTAATTACATATTTATACAACTTCTGCATGCTAGGATCTCAATTGTCCCAGGAGTTTTTTCGGTTACAAAAAGGAGATTTATGCATTCCAATTCTTTTCCTTTGTCCTCTTTCGGGCGGATGGATCACCTTCCTTTCTTTAAACTTCAGGTTCTAAAAACAGAATGGGTAGACACATGTCATTATTTGGTGCCTAAAAATTGTCCCTTCGCCTATTGTGTGCAAGTGACACACCTCTCCATCAACTGGGTTATCAACCTGGAAAGTTCCGCTTGGTTTTTTGCCTCGAAGGTGTAACAATCCATCGCTAACTGTGGCAATCTTCCTCCTACTTATCGGTCTTTAGTGGTGATAGAACATAACAATACACTTGGCTTTATTAGCCACTTATCCACCTGGATTATATCTATCTAAGTTACCTGTGTTATTTTAGTCTACTCTCTTTCCTCATTCTCCTTGATGTTGAGAAGGTGCTTGGCTATATCCACCCAGCCCAGTGTCCTGGTGCTTCTTTCACTATCAAGAGTCAACAAAATTTCATCTATCTACTCGAGAGTTTCTTCACAAAAATTTCTCACCTCTTTAGCTCACTCTCTGCTCTCTGATATATTTCATTCCCATGCCTTCAGTAAGATGTTACCTCTGGTTTGGTCTGGGATGGAGAGCTTGGAACTATTGCCCACTTCCTTTTTCGTTGTGGCTATAACAGCCTCTTGGAAAATGACTCGAGCCACCCCAGCTTCTCTTTCTCTCAAGGATATGTCTTCAAGCACTCGATCAATGATTTGGTAGAGGTTTTGAACGGTCTCTACCTTAGCAAAAAAATCTTGCTGAGTTGTCGACGAAATTTAATTAGGCCTGTAATTGCCCTATTAACTCCTCTTACTGGATTATCTATGATTGGCTGGTATGGGATGCCTGTTGTGTTTGTTCGAGATCAGACTTGAGCCATTTGATTTATTTTTTATTAGATTCTCTAGATTTCTCTATACCCGTGTTCATTTGATCTCTGGCAGCTGCTTTTTTTGTAGCCAACTTATCCTCCAAAGTTTTGATCAAGCGGTTTTTCCGCTTCAACTGTTCTTTTAGGGACTCGACAGAATATTGGTTGGTTGTAGCAAAATCCCCAATGTCCCTGCTTTCTGATTTGCAAATTACTCTTTTTTCATGGCTCTCCCATCCGCAAGGATTTTAAATTTCTTAGCTACCATGCCTGCTTCTTGATAAATTTCTTGTCTCACAACAACCTTTCTCTTCTTATTGAAGAAAAATTCATTCGGAGGAAAATATTCCATAGTTATGGGTGTTAGGTCTTTGCCAAAATTCCATCCTGCATTTGGGATCCCCTTTGTTGACTGTATGGGAGTAACAAAAACGATGGGGTTGCCGATTTGCTTGATGATTTCCCCAGGGTAACAACCAGGGTTGGCTTGCTTGGAGGGTTGGGGATCTCGGCTCCCTATTTTGGGCCCCCTATTTGCTTCTTCTTTTCCTGGTGTTCCTGTTGGTCAGGTCCTGAATCTTTGGATCCCTTGGATTCTGTTTGCTATACATCTGCAGTCAGAGGGTTCTTACCCTGTAAGACTGGGGGAAGGCAGCTCCGCCGGTGTTCCTGAAATTTGAAGAAAGCAACCATCTCCTCAGGCGACAGGTTTTGAATCCAACTTAGGACCTCAGCATAGGATCTCGCCCCTCATAAGATGTTATCATGAGGTGAATTCTCATGTTTGTACCTTTTAAGGCCACAACTCACCATGTGATTACCCACAATCCTATGTGCGTCATGCTTCTTGAACTCAATGTGGACTAATTTAATATCCTCCAAAGCCACTACCTCGGATTTTGTGTGTCCAAAATATAATAAAGAATATGTGTTCAAATGAATGAGGAAGGGCATCCATACCTTCTTTGAAAATCCTTTAAGCTCCTTACTTATGCCACCAATCACAATTTGCCTAGCAATTTCGTGACAAACCAGCCTATCCGGTATGAATAATGGTAGAGCATAGGGGGGAACAGAGGTGTCAAAAATGCCGATGTATGAAAATTCCACCTCTATGTACCAGTCAGCCATGTTGCTTAAGTTGGTGGTGATGTTATCTAAAATCCTGGGCGGTGGGTTGCCGAAGATGGAGATATGCATTAACACCATTACCCAATTGAAAGTTTCATATATAAATTATGTTTCCTTATCTTCCCAAAGTTTGGAGTGGTAGGAATGGATAGGCTTATCCTCATATGGAGTCCAACTCCAGCTCATTAGAGGGAAAGGCGTCATGAAACAAACAACATCCATTATATAGGTGGACATAAAAAATGAAGCGGCCTTTCCATTCGCCCTCTGCATCTGATATTCAGTAATCCGGCTGGTTAAATTGTCTGACAACAATTTAGCCCAATCGAAAGAACAACCTTCAACGACTGTATGAATGAGAGGCACCCACGTGAGAAAAAAATGTGTGGTGTCCTCCTTCCCATACAATCGACAGGTCATCATTGCTATATATTTGAATTGCGGTTCCAGGGAGAAGATTGAATAAACTCTGTTACCGTCTGCCCTGAACTTTGCGGGGTGTGAGACCCAATCCTTGATCAAATTAGACAAATTTATGTCATATTGCTCGCATTCTTTCTTCTTAAAACCTTCCAAAAACTCGGCATTGTGTGAGAATTTTGGTGTGGGTGACAATTTGTACATCGCTTGCAAATGTTCTGGTCTAAAGGTCCCAATGGTCACCTTCTGCTCGTTCATAATAGTTATGGTCGAGATGTGCACATGATATAATGCCCATCGGATCATATCATAGTAGGGAAGGAGTCATGGTCTGGACGCTATCTTATGCATCTCTTATTGAACGACGATTTTGTATTTGGTGGCCAAATTGTCCTTCTCATTATCGCTGGAGTCATCTGAACAGTTCACTAAATTGGACTAAAGAACCTCAGAGACGTATGACTAAGTTTGGACAGAATCAACACTTCGAGGTGAAGTATCGGAAATAGTATCTCAACCTTGCCCTAAACTCTCAACAATCGCCTTGGACGCTTTTCATGGGGCCATGATAGAGGACTCTGACTTAGCTCTCCTGCAGTAAAAATGTGTATACATACAGAAATTAGCCTGGTGAGAAAAGCTTCTTTACGCAAGATAGAAATGAAATTTTAAACAATGAGAGAAATAACTCTATATCTTGACCATTTAAAACCCCAGCGTCCTTACGAACCAGAATGGTCAAATCATTTTTTGAGAAATATTTAGCAATAAAAACAATATATTTACCTATCACTTCACCTCTCTTCTCATAAATGGCATAAATTTTGACGGGCCGTGACACACATTAGCGCAAAAAATTTTTAAATTCAACCCATAGACGGTGCATGCTAATATTTGTATTAATGTGCTAGTTAATCTGGCTTAGCTTCTTTAATTAGGTTTTCTTTAAACATTAATCACCCTTTTCAACGTTCGCTATATCGAGAGATTTCACTCTTATCCTTCGAGCCCCTAAAATCCGAGATCACGATGACGCAATCTAGTTAAGAAAAAACATGATCCAGATTAAGTGTTTAATTAATATCATGATTTCACAACTTGAGACTACAAAGGTATAGTCTCTTGGGAGAGTGAATGTCGAGTCGCAAAACCTCGACGTTGTTTAACTACAGTCTAAAATGACTTACTCCTGACACTAACCCAGGTAACTTTTGAAACTATCTCGCAACTTCACCTATCGAAGCTATGACGGTAAGACCTTTGGGGAGAGAAATCACTGAGACACGAAAGCCCCACAACATTTTGCTAAGGTTTAAGGAACTTTACTCTCAATGCTAACCTGGATAAGCTTTCAAGGTTGTTTCACGACTTCGCGCATTGGGGCTTGGAAAGCGTGTGACTTGTAACTCCTGAAGTGCGATATCCTGAGGTACATAAAAGTGAAAAATTTCATTTAAAGGTTAAATGGAAATGGATTAGGAGTACAATGACCATCGCCACTTCGCATATCAGGATTACTGAGACTTTAAATGGGTAAAGGTCATGAAGTAAAAGAAAAATTAAAGGCCAACCTTTGATTTTAATAATAACATTTAAACTAGTTGAGAAAGGCGGCTCCAACATAGGATCCAACAAGGGATCCCATATTCCTGTGATATGGGAAGAATAATAGACCACGTGCCTGTATTGGGTAAATGGAGTCATTGGTTTTACTTCTGTGAAACTTTCTTAAGGAAAGGGGATACAGAGGGAAGAATAGTTTTCTTCTTTTACTTCTGAAAAGATTTTCAACACTCAAATGCGTTTCAAACTTAGTTGTAACCCCTTTCATGACTTTCTCTTTCTTGTTACCAAATTCAGGTCTGCATTAAGACAATGAAAAAAGTCCTAGGAAATCCAATAGATCTTGTGGCTTTTGGCTTGCATCAAACGAATTTTATTACATGTTTTTAATCAGGGAGACTTGTCTGAACTTGGGGTGAAGATCGGGTTTCAAGAAAGTTGATTACCAGAGTAGAGTGAGATTCATGTATGACAACTTTACAGATATTTCATATATTGCTTCACTACCAGCGAGCCTATTCAGTACCCCGGTGAATTTATCTGGCCCTTTTTATTGAATTTCCTTTCATCGTTGAGACGAGGGAAATCATTTTTAAATTTCCTTTCATCATCTCTTTGGACTAGATGGGGGCAATCAAATATTAATTTCCTTTCACCATCTGTCTTATAATTTACTTTTTAGAACACGAAGTGGGGGCAATCAATTTGTATGAGGGATGATATCTGTGTAATATTTGCAGTGGAGGTCTATCAACTTGCTTTGATTACTCGGTTCCAACCTTCCCTTAACTTTCAAAACACCTTAACCCGTAGGGAAAAAGGAAAAGATTACTTCCAGGGGCCTTCCTTCAAGCAAGCCCCAATCCTTCGAAATAGTTAAAAAACCTAGAAGAGTCAGGATCAACCTACACATAACTTTGTTTAGTAAGAGACTGAGGAGTTGTGAAGACTGGCTTACTTTCTAAAATCTTCTTTATAGCTTCCAAAGCTAAAACGTAATCTCTTCTCCCTATGTATGGAACCCAAAAAGATGCTTGGTTTTTTACGAAGGTAAGCCTACGGACATAAAAAGGGTGATGGAGAGAGATATGGGATTCGAAACACAGGGATTATAGACTAAAACCGACTTTTGGGACCCTTTTCCGGAGACTCTTTACTTTATCTACTTATTTTAATTACCTCCTATCTTTATCTAGGTGAATTTCTTAGGACCCACAGTAAGAAGTCGTTCTTTTCATAACCAGTCAAGCGAAAACATCATAATTATGAGACCATCATGGCGCTTTAGAGACCTTCGTTAAAAGAAAATGAAAACTCTTAGGAATTCGTACCTTTGCCTTACCATTTCATTTTCTTTCAAAATAATGGAAAACCTTTTTCTATCACCTATTTTTGATGAATTTAGTCTCTGATATATGACTTTTTGTTTTCTCCTTTCGCTCGTGTGGGCTACAAGCTGGAATCCTGTAAATGCGATGAGTGATTTTTTAAAAGAGTTGAATGCATTGAAATTTTTGTGTCTCTACTTCTACAAAAATCACTGACCTAATTAATTAGCGGTGAAAGTAAACTTACCAAAGAGATATTATGAAATAGAAAGAAAACACAAACCAGTATATACAATGGAAATGTTTTGGGAACCAATTATTGTATATAGTGTTTTAAATAATGCCCGTTGGCAGGGGCGTTGAAGATTTTACTGTCCATATTTTCTAATAGAAACGATTTTTTTCCTTCGGGAGCTGGGACTTTGAATGGTCCATACTAGATATGATCAAATTTACCATGTTTTGCCGAGTCTCTCTTCCTAGCATCCCATTTCTAAACCAAATCATCGGGGAGAAACTCCTTGTCTTTGGCCTTATGATCGAATAATGTTTTCATGTCGTCTTGATACTTCTGCAACCTTTCGTTCACCTCGACCCTGTGCTGTTGTACTTCAATCAGCTGGTTTATCCTTCTTGTGACATGATTTGGTTCTTCTTTCTCATCTTGCCATAGTTTCATTATGAGAAGCGCTAGGTTTATCGGTAATACCACGTCGGTCCTGTACACCATTTGGAAAGGAGAAGTGCCAATAGACTTTTTCATGCCTATCTGGTTTGCCCATAAAGCATATTTCAAATGCACGTGCCGAGATTTTTTGTTCTCGTTCAACACTTTCTTAATTAAATTGATCAGACTCTTGTTTGAAGACTCGCCTAGTCCATTTCCTTGGGGGTAATATGTCGTGGAATGGCCGAGCACGATATTGTATTTTTGGCAAAAATTGATCATAGCCATAGATTTAAAAGCCTGGGCATTATCTGTGACTATCTTTCGGGGGCAGCCTAATATAGACAAAATGTTTTCTTCTAGGAAATCTATTACCACCGAATCAGTTGCCCTTCTGGTTGGAATAGCCTCCACCCATTTAGTGAAGTAATCTATGGTAGTCAGAATCCATTTGTGTTGAGCGCTAGAATGGGGGTTAATTTTGCCTATAAAATCTAGTCCCCATTACTGAAAAGGGGCTTTCGTCTTGACCGGAACCAATGGTAGCACTGGGAGTTTATGCTTGCCTGCAAACAATTAGCAAGGGTTGCAGGTTCTGACTTTGGAATTGACATGTGAGAAAAGTTTTGGCCAATAATACCCTGCCCTCAGGATTTTATAAGCTGTCACCCTCCAAGCGTGATGTCCCCTGTACACTCCTTTGCGAAATTCTCTTACGACCTTCTCTATTTCGGATTCAACCAAACAAACCAACAAGAAGCAAAGTGAGTCCTTCCAATATAATTGGATTTCAGATATACAGTCCTTGACCGCATGCAGTTTTAGCATCCTGTATTTGGATGGGGATAAATCACTCAGGCATTTCAAGATTAGCAGGTAGGACACTATGTTTTTGTACCAATCAGATGAGGAAAACTTTTTTTCGATTCTGATTGCACTTTTTTTCTCATCAAGCTCGTTCATGTCCACTTCACATCCATGTAGGCCATTTATACTAAGGGCTCTGAAATTTGATTCAGCTAAGAGTTTAGCCAAACCTTGTCCCTTTACTAGTCTTGTCGGTTTTATCTCCAGATCAAATTCTTGGATTTTAGCAAACCACTGTCCCCTTTTGCCATCATTGTCGGACTGAACGAATATGTCTTTTACGAAGTTGGTGGGTACGTACACGATTACTTTGGAATGCAACATGTAAGTTATGAAAGCCTTTAATGCCTTCACCATAGCGTATGCTTGTTTTTCCATTATATCGTACTTGATTTCAATGTTTCTGAGACTTTTGTTGAAAAAGGCTATCGGTTGCTCAAAACCTTCTTCATTTTTATGGAGAAGTACTGCGACAAGTGTATGTTCAGAGGCGAACAAGAAAATAAGAAAATTATTTAGATAATCAGGGCTTGCCAGTACATGTGCTTCACTTATAACCTTCTTGATGCGTGCAAACGATGCTTTGGCTTCTGCTGTCCATTTCACTTCGTTGTTTTTCTTTAGCATATCTGTGATCAATTTCACAATTTCAGCAAATTTTGGGATAAATCTCCTCAAAAAAATTATTTTTCCTAAGAATCACTGAATTTCTTTTACATTTCTAGGAATATTTATAGTGTCTATAGCTTCAACCCTGCTAGGATCAATTTTAATTCCGTCTCGAGACACAATATGGCCCAAGAGTTTACCTTCTTGCATGGAAAAGTGAGACTTTTTGGGGTTT